>ML410250.1:1740-14781 GCA_005239525.1 Nicotiana knightiana
TGATCACGCTCAACTATGTCTTGTAGAAGACTAAACGGGCGTTGCAAATATAATCCTGGGGTATTATGCCCAGAGTCGATCCCACAGGGAATTGACGTATCAAGCAAGCTGTAAAAATACAACTCAGCTGTCACCTGATGTTATTTAAATTACTAATACTAAAGATTAAAAGTAAAGATTAACTACGCTAAGGTATAAACAATTGTAATAAAAATCTAAGGTTATGGTTTCCCCCGCTGGTGAACTTACTTCTCGGATACTTCGTATAGCTTGATTAGTTATCTCTATCAATCATGAACACTCTATCTACCATAAATCTCTCTCAAGTAATTATGATAATTTACTAGACGCACTCTCTCAAGTTACGCTAGCTAGATTGCATTACAGTTCACTTAGATTGCACCCGAAGTATCGTTATCTCTAATCCAACCTCTAAACCCTCGGTTATGACTTTCGTCTATACTCTGGGAGTGGTGTTGTTCAAACAATTACCTAAATATGCACTCTCTCTCAAGTAGATACATAATAAATAGGCACAGCTAATTGAGGGCCCTTCAATCAACTACAACAAGAACGTAGTTGAACAAATAGAGTTTAATCAATCAAAATATATTAATATCACAAGAAATTCATCCCCAACGGGTTCCACAAGAAATTAGCTAAACATATTCAAAATAATCAAATCTAAAATAACTACAAAGTAATGAAGAAAATATGTACAAATTGATGTTTTGCCTTTGATCCACTCTAATCTCGAATCTCCTCTGATCTCTCCCCTTTTGTAGTTGTGTTTTAGGAGTCTATTTATAGGTTTAGGGTGAACCCTAACCGTGTAGGAGACTTCTATTTCAATTGGAAAACACGTAAACCCGTCAAAACTCGGATTTGGCCGAACTGGGGACCCTAGCGTTTGGACCCAAACGCTAGGCTAGTGCTGGCTTTTCAGCCCAAACGCCTGGCTAACGCCAGGGTAGAGCTGGCGTTTCAGCCCTAACGCCAGGTAGGGTCAGGGTGTTTGGCTCTGTCGCCCGGGTGTCTCCTTTCGCGTATCTTTTGACGTATTTGCATCTCTTTAGCTCCGTTTCCATCTCCAATTCACCTACACATGAAATAAACTCCATTAAGCAGATAACAAGTGTATTTTTATCATTAATGCGCATAAAATGTAAGGTATATCACATGTTAAACTATGCAATTTAGTCTCGCATCAAGGCCTTAGTGGGCCAGTTGGTGAGGCTGGACTTATTAGAGCCCCGTCGGGTATTGGCTTGTGTAGCCTCCAGGTCTTCTCTTTATGACCGCATCAGAGAGCGCCAGTATGATGACCTACACTTGCTCGTTCTTCAGGATAGGGTCCGTCAAGGCGATGCCAGGGATGTAGTTATTGGTGATGATAGTGTTATGAGGATGCAGGGCCGGATATGTGTGCATAATATGGATGAGATTTGGGAGTTGATTCTTAAGAAGGCTCACAGCTCGCGGTATTCCATCCATTCGGGTGTCGCGAATATGTATCAGGATCTGAGGTAGCATTATTGGTGGAGGCGGATGAAGAAAGATATTGCGGGATTTGTAGCCCGGTGTCTCAACTGTCAGCAGGTCAAGTATGAGCACCAGAGACCATGTGGATTACATCAGAGGTTGGATATTCCGGAGTGGGAGTGGGATCGGATCATCATGGAATTTTTAGCTTGGATCCCACGGACTTCAAGGAAGTTCGATGCTATTTGGGTTATTGTGGACGACTGAACAAGTCCGGCAACTTCATTCCTATTGTTAATACTTATTATTCGGAGCGGTTAGCCGAGATTTATATCAAGGAGATTGTTCGGCTTCATGGTGTTCTAGTTTCCATCATTTTCGATAGAGGTACTCAGTTCACATTGCAGTTTTGGAGGTCCGTGCAGACAGAGTTGGGTACTCAGGTTGAGTTGAGCATGGCTTTTCATCCTCAGATGGACGGGCAGTCCGAGCGCACTATTCAGATACTAGAGGACATGTTGCGCGCTTGTGTTATTGTTTTTGGGGGCTCATGGGACCGGTTTCTACCAATCGCGGAGTTTGCATATCATAATAGTTATCAGTCGAGTATTCAGATGGCTCCATATGAGGCTTTATACGGGAGGAGGTGTAGATCTCCGGTCGGTTGGTTTGAGCTGGGTGAGGCTAGGCTCTTGGGCACATATTTAGTTCAGGATGCGTTAGATAAGGTGAAGTTGATTCAGGAGTTGCTTCGCACGACGCAGTCTAGGCAGAAGAGTTATGCGGATCGGAAGATCCGGGATGTATCTTTCATGGTTGGGGAGAAGGTTCTGTTGAAGGTGTCACCCATGGGTGTTATGCGGTTCGGGAAGAGGGGCAAGTTGAGTCCCCGATTCATTGGGCCTTTTGAGGTGCTTCAGAGGGTTGGAGATGTGGCTTATAGGCTTGCTTTGCCACCCAACTTATCGAGTGTTCATCCAGTATTTCATGTTTCCATGCTCCGGAAGTATGTTGGTGACCCGTCTCATGTTTTGGACTTCAGCACGGTTCACTAGAGGGTGATATGTCTTATGAGGTAGATCCAGTAGTTGTTTTGGGTCATCAAGTCAGAAGGTTGAGGTCTAAGGATATAGCTTCAATGAAGGTGCAGTGGAGAGGGCAACCGGTGGAGGAGGCCACCTGGGAGACCGAGCAGGAGATGCGGAGCAGATATCATCACCTATTTGAGACTCCAGTTATGTTTCTATACCCGTTCGAGGACGACAGTTTGTTTAAGAAGGGAGAATGTAACGACCCAGCCGATCGTTCCGAGAGTTTAGCCCCATTTTCCCCATTTCTGCTTCATTTTGTGTTGTTTAGCTCATTTATGTTGTGTTGGGTCGGTTGGCTCAGGTTCGAAATGGTTCTGGGGAGAAATGAGACACTTAGTTTCTTGAGTTGGGAGAATAGATGGAAAAGTCAACCGGAAGTTGACTTATAGGTAAATGATCTCGCAATGCAGTTTTTATGGCTCGATTAGCTTCGTTATGTGATTTGGGACTTAGGATTGTGTTCGTAATTTTGTTCGCAGGTCCGGAGTAGAATTAGGCTTGAATTGGCGAAATTGGATTTTTGGCAATTTCCGGTCAGGCAGTGGAAAAATTAGCAATCAGGGTCGGAATGGAATTTTGAAAGTTGGAACAGGTTTGTAGTGTCATCTGAGATGTGTGTGAAACTTTTCAGGTCATTCAGACGTGGTTTGGTTGGTTTCGGAATCGTTGGCGAATTTTGGAAGTTTAGAAATCCTTAGGCTCAAATTATGGATTGATTTGGTGTTTTGGTGTTATTTTGGGTGTTCCAAGGGTTTGGCTAAGTTCGGGTGATCATATATGACTTGTGGGTACCTTTGGTTGAGGTCTCGAGGGCCTCAGGATGAGTTCGGATGGTTGACAGATGAGATTTTGGGATTAGAGTTTGCTGGTGTGAGGTTGTTCTGTGATTCTGCAGATGCGGAGGGGTGGCCGCAGGTGCGGTCACCACAGGTGCGGTATGGTCATCGTAGGTGCGGAGTTTGGCTGGTGGACGTTTCATCGCAGATGCGAAAAAGTTACCACACCTGCGAGCCCGCAGGTGCGGCTTTTTGGGTGCAAGTGCGGAGAGGAAAAGTTAATGAAAAGCTGCAAGTGCGCACCTGGGACCGTAGGCGTGGGTCCGCATGTGCGAAAGGAAGGTCCGCAGGTGCGGATTCGCTGGGCAAAACCTATAAATAGATGCCCTCGCGAAATTTGGCCATTTTTCCACCACTTGTGTTCGGACTTGTATTTTTTTTGAAGAAATTGAAGAGGGATTCGAGAAATAACACCTTGAGGTAATGATATTGAACTCAATACTCGATTCTATGATGATTTCAACCTGATTAGATATGAAATCTAGGGGAATTAATGGTTGAAATTGGGTGATTAGGGCTTGAGATTTGAGAACTTATATTGGGTATTTGAGGGGCCATTTGGGGTCCGATTTTGATGATTTTGGTATGTATAGAATCGGGAGAGGATAAGGATTCTATTGTTGTAATTTTTATCGGAATCCGAGATAGGGGCCCGGGGGTTGGGTTTGGCCAATTTCGGGATTTTTGATGTAATTTTATTATTTTTTAATGGGCTTTGTTCCCTTAGCATTTATTGATGATATGAATCCGATTTTGGTCAGATTTGGAGCAATTGGAGGCCGAGTCTAGAGGCAAAAGCATCGCGGGTTAGGATTTTGGCCGGTTTGAGGTAAGTAATGACTTTAAATCTTGTCCTGAGGGTATGAAACCTCGGATTTCATATTTTATCACTATTTTAGGGTGGCGCACATGCTAGATGACGAGCGTGTGGCGTGCATTGTTGGGAATTGTGACTTGGTATGTCCCGTAGCAACTATTAGGTTACGTATTTGACTGAAAACTATATGATATTTTGTGTTTTAGAAAGTATTACTATGATTGGGGCTGAATGTCGTATTTGGGCCTAGTGCCAAGTTGTTTGAACCCTTAGGGGATTTTCCCGCTATTTCCTCACCGTTTTGATTTCAAATTTGTACTCAGTCATACTATATTAAATTGATTTCGAAACTCACTCTCATTTACACTATTTGATGCAAAATGATATTTTGGGCCGAGCACCCCGTTTTACTGATAGCCCGAGTGGCTTGAGAGGTTCTTGACTGAGTGAGGCCGAGGGTCTGTGTTGTGAGGATATTATGGGATCGGGCTGCACGCCGCAACATGTTATACTGATTTGTGATATATGATAGGCTGAGGGCCTTATTGATTACGCCACGAGATGGCTTGTTATAGCGCTTGGATAGTAGGAGCCCCTCCGGAGTCTGTACACCCCCAGTGAGCGCGGGTACCCTGAGTGAGTGATGTGATGTTTCCTGAGAGGCTGTTCTTGATTCATGTTGTTGCCCACGGGGCTGATTACGAGTGATTGTGAGGTTTCCCCGAGGGGTTGGTACTGAAAGATTCCTTATGTTTTGAATATTGGTTTGGTAGGCCTAGTATCGCGCCATCATGGCTGAGGTAGTTTTGGGGCCGTGACAAGTTGGTATCAGAGCCTAGGTTACATAGGACTCACCGGTCATGAGCAGGTTTAGTAGAGTCTTGCAGATCTGTATGGAGACGTCTGTACTTATCTTCGAGAGGCTGGAGAACCATTAGGAAAATCACATTCTTGAATTCTGTCGTGCGAATCTGTTGATTCTGGAAACTAAACTTCTATTTTTTTCATTCTCTCACAGACGAGAGGACACGGACACGCGCTACCATGCAGGATGATCAGCCATCAGTGTGGCTCGCGAGGGGTCAAGGCCGCGGTCGAGGCCGTGGCAGAGGTAGGGTTGTAGGCCGCACAGCAGCTAGGGCAGTACCCACAGACTCGCCTATTGTTCCAGATCAGGTCCCCGTCGCAGATGTTCCAGCGGGACTGGCCCAGACACTGGTCATGCCTATTATTATTCCGGGTCTTCAGGAGACCCTGGCCCAGCTTCTGACCATGTGCACCAGTCTTGCACAGACGGTCATTGTTTCTTCCACAGTCGCTACTTCTCAGGCCGGGGGAGGCACTCAGACTCCAGCTACCCCTACACCTGAGCAGGTTATTCAGGGGCTTCGGACACCGGGGGCAGTTCCATATGGCTGACGACGAGCAGCGCAGGTTTGATAGATTTGGTAGACTTCAGCCTCCGACATTTCGTGGTGCTAAGGGGGAGGATGCCCAGGGTTTCTTAGACAAGTGGTAGAGGATGCTTCGTTCAACAGGGATATTGAAGACCAATGGGGTCTCGTTTACTACCTTCCAGTTCTCAGGAGCTACATTTACTTGGTGAGAGGCTTATGAGAGGCATAGGCCCATTGGTGCAGCGCCCCTTACTTGGCAGCAGGTTTCCACTCTCTTCTTAGAGAATATGTTCCACAGTCCCGCATATAGGAGTTGCGCAGGCAGTTTGAGCAGTTGCATCAGAGAGATCTGACAGTGACGCAGTACGAGATAAGATTTTCTGAGCTTGCCCGTCATGCTATTTGGCTGGTCGCTACAGACAGCAACAAGATCATGAGGTTCGTGGATGGCCTCACATATTAGCCTCGTATCCTTATGACTAAAGAGAGGGTATCGGGTGCTGCTTTTGAGCAGGTTGTTGATATTTTCGGAGAGATTGAGTCAGTTCGTCTCCAGGAGCGAGATGAGAGGGAGGCCAAGAGGCCTCGAGGGTCTGGTAGTTTTGGTGGTGTTCCTTTAGGAGGATAGTGTCAGCACGACAGAGGTCGTTCATTCAGGCAGGCTCAGCCAGGTCACTCAAGTTATCATGGTGGATCAGCGGGTCGTGGTCCTTACAGTTCTTATCAGGGGCACCCATCATTTAGTGCTCTCCCAGCTCAGAGTTCATCTCGTGCACCATCGGTATAGAGTTCATCTATGCCTGATTCTTCTAGTGGTTATCCTGGTGCTAGGGGTTCCCTTCAGTCTCCATCTCCAGCACCAAGGGGTTGTTATGAGTGTGGAGAGTTTGGACATATGTGGAGGCAGTTCCCGCATCGTCCTGGTGGTTCGTCTCACAGAGGGGTCATCCCTCGACTTCAGCTCCAGTCACTTCACCACGCGCCCAGCCAGCTAGGGTGGGGGTCAGGGAGCTAGAGGCCGCCCTAGAGGGGAAGGTCGATCAGGTAGAGGTCAGGCCCGTTTTTATGCACTTCCAGCCAGACCAGATGCTATGGCCTCAGATGCAGTGATTACATGCATTGTCTCAGACTTTCACCGAGATGCTTCGGTCTTATTTGATCCTAGTTCCACATATTCCTATGTTTCATCATATTTTGCCCATTTTCTGGATATGCCCTATGAGTCCTTAGTTACATTTGTTCATGTGTCGACTCTGGTGGGCGATATTATTATTGTGGACCACGTGTATCTGTTGTATGTGATATCTATTGGGGGTCTGGAGACCCTAGTGGATCTGTTATTGCTTAGCATGATTGAATTTGATGTGATATTGGGCATGGATGGGCTATCTCCGTGTCATGTTGTTCTTGATTGTCACGCTAAGACCATGACCTTAGCGATGCTAGGATTTCCGAGAGTCGAGTGGAGAGGTTCTATTGATACGTTCCTAGTAGGGTGATTTCATACCTGAAGGCTCAGCGTATGGCGGAAAAGGGTGTTTATCGTACTTGGCCTTTGTGAGGGATGTCAGTGCTAAGACTCCCACTATTGATTATGTTCCTGTGGCCCGTGATTTTCCGGACGTGTTCCCTGCAGACCTGCCACGCATGCCACCTGACAGGGAAATTGATTTTGGTATTAACTTGGTTCCATACACTCAACCTATTTCTATTCCACTGTATCATATGGCACCGGCAGAGTTGAAGGAGTTGAAAGAGCAGATTCAGGAACTCCTAGATAAGGGGTTCATTCGGCCCAGTGTGTTACCTTAGGGTGCACCGGAGTTGTTTGTAAAGAAGAAGGATGGTTCCATGAGGATGTGCATTGACTACAGGCAGTTGAACAAGGTTACAGTCAAGAATAAGTATCCTTTGCCTCGCATTGATGATTTGTTTGACCAGCTTCAGGGAGCTAGAGTGTTCCTAGTAGGGTGATTTCATACCTGAAGGCTCAGCGTATGGTGGAAAAAGGGTGTTTATCGTACTTGGCCTTTGTGAGGGATGTCAGTGCTAAGACTCCCACTATTGATTATGTTCCTGTGGCCCGTGATTTTCCGGACGTGTTCCCTGCAGACCTGCCAGGCATGCCACCTGACAGGGAAATTGATTTTGGTATTAACTTGGTGCCATACACTCAACCTATTTCTATTCCACTGTATCATATGGCACCGGCAGAGTTGAAGGAGTTGAAAGAGCAGATTCAGGAACTCCTAGATAAGGGGTTCATTCGGCCCAGTGTGTTACCTTAGGGTGCACCGGAGTTGTTTGTAAAGAAGAAGGATGGTTCCATGAGGATGTGCATTGACTACAGGCAGTTGAACAAGGTTACAGTCAAGAATAAGTATCCTTTGCCTCGCATTGATGATTTGTTTGACCAGCTTCAGGGAGCTAGAGTGTTCCTAGTAGGGTGATTTCATACCTGAAGGCTCAGCGTATGGTGGAAAAAGGGTGTTTATCGTACTTGGCCTTTGTGAGGGATGTCAGTGCTAAGACTCCCACTATTGATTATGTTCCTGTGGCCCGTGATTTTCCGGACGTGTTCCCTGCAGACCTGCCAGGCATGCCACCTGACAGGGAAATTGATTTTGGTATTAACTTGGTGCCATACACTCAACCTATTTCTATTCCACTGTATCATATGGCACCGGCAGAGTTGAAGGAGTTGAAAGAGCAGATTCAGGAACTCCTAGATAAGGGGTTCATTCGGCCCAGTGTGTTACCTTAGGGTGCACCGGAGTTGTTTGTAAAGAAGAAGGATGGTTCCATGAGGATGTTCATTGACTACAGGCAGTTGAACAAGGTTACAGTCAAGAATAAGTATCCTTTGCCTCGCATTGATGATTTGTTTGACCAGCTTCAGGGAGCTAGAGTGTTCTCTAAGATTAACTTGAGATCCGGGTATCATCAGCTGAAGATCCAGGATTTAGATATTCCCAAGACTTCATTCAGGACTCGTTATGGTTACTATGACTTTTTTGTTATGTCTTTTGGGATGACCAATGCCCCAGCAGCATTCATGCATCTGATGAACAACGTATTTCAGCCATATTTGGATTCCTTTGTTATTGTGTTCATTGATGATATCCTGGTGTATTCTCGTAGCCAGGAGGAGCACGCTCAGCATTTGAGGGTCGTATTACAGAGATTGAGAGAGGAAAAATTTCATGCAAAGTTCTCCAAGTGTGAGTTTTGGCTTGGCTCACTAGCTTTCTTGGGACACGTGGTGTCGAGTGAGGGTATTCAGGTTGATCCGAAGAAGATAGAGGCGGTGCAGAGTTGGCCCAGAGCGTCCTCAGCTATAGGGATTAGGAGCTTCCATGGTTTGGCGGGATATTATCGTCGCTTTGTGAAGGGGTTTTCTTCTATTGCTTCACCCTTGACCAAATTGACTCAGAAGGGTGCTTCGTTCAGGTGGTCGGACGAGTGTGAGGATAGCTTCCAGAAGCTCAAGACGACTTTGACCTCAGCTCCAGTGTTAGTATTGCCATCAGCTTCAGGTTCATATGTTGTGTATTGTGATGCCTCGAGGAAGGGCATTGGTTGTGTTTTGATGTAGGAGGGTAGGGTGATTGCCTACGCCTCGCGCCAGTTAAAGACTCATGAGAAGAATTATCCGGTCCATGATCTCGAGATAGCAGCCATTGTTCACGCCTTGAAGATTTGGCGTCATTATTTGTATGGGGTTCATTGTGAGATTTTTACTGATCCCATAGCCTGCAGCATTTGTTTAAGCAGAAGGATCTGAATTTGCGTCAGAGGAGATTGTTGGAGCTTCTCAAGGACTATGATATCACGATTCTATACCATCCGAGGAAGCCAATGTAGTGGTCGGTGCCTTGAGTCAGCAGAGCAGAGAGTTTGGGAAGTCTAACATATCTTCCAGCAGCAGAGAGACCATTAGCACTTGATGTTCAGGCTTAGCGGGCCAGTTGGTGAGGTTGGTCTTATCAGAGCTCCGCCGGGTATTGACTTGTGTAGCCTCCAGGTCTTCTCTTTATGACCGCATCAGAGAGCGCCAGTATGATGACCCACACTTGCTCGTTCTTCAGGATAGAGTCCTTCGAGGCGATTCCAGGGATGTAGTTATTGGTGATGATGGTTTTATGAGGATGCAGGGCCGGATATGTGTGCCTAACTTGATGATAGCTTTACTTGTATGATGAATTTGAAAAATAATGAAATTAATTTTTTTTTTTGCTAATTAGCTATTCCAAATACTTAGTTATTTATTTTCAGCAAAAAAAAAGATATAAATTATATTTTATTGATTTAAATTCTTAATATTATCTCATACCAAATTTTAAATATTAGATTATAACTATATTTTATCGAATAAAAATTCTTTTGCCAAATTGTAAGAAAATCAAATAAGTGGGAAATAGTTTTGTATATTTTAAAGTATTTTAGTATATAAAAGAGTTTCACCTAAACCAAAACATAAAAAAAGCTACCCCGTCATCTTCCAAGAACGTCGTATGTCCTCTTTCTTTTTTATTGAATCTTTTGTATCTGTCCAAAGGGACAAACTTCTAAATACCAAGTGGTTACGTCCTATTTGGTTAGTATTTTTAATTATTTTATTTTCTTTCCATTTATATATAATGTAAGTGTATAAATTTTTATGAAAGAAAATATTAATATTTTTATATTTCTAAATATTAAAATTTTCTACGTAATCCAAAAAAGGAAGAATGTAATATATATAAAGTTTAGTTTATTTTTTAGTCCTAAATATTAGAAAATAATTAAATAAGTACTCCTACATATAAGGAAAATAATTAAATGAGTTCCTAAATATTAGAAAAATAATTAAATTACTATTTTATCCAAGGTAAACTCTATTTTTAAAGGGTAAAAAGGTCGGAAGAGATTTCGCTAAAGGCTTCGTGCATACTATATTATAATTGATTGGAATTTATTTCTAATTTCTTTCATCATCAGTGGTTTTTTTTATTGAAATATATCTATTTAAACCAAAAATTTTGTCAACCTGAAGATTGCTTTACTTGTATGATGAATTTGAAAAACAATGAAATTAATTTTTTTTGCTAATTAGCAATTCCAAATACTTAGTTATTTATTTTTATCAAAAAATATATAAATTATATTTTATTGATTTAAATTCTTAATATTATCTCATACCAAATTTTAAATATTAGATTATAACTATATTTTATCGAATCAAAATTCTTTTGTCAAATTGTAAGAAAATCAAATGAGTGAGAAATAGTTTTGTATATTTTAAAGTATTTTAGTATACAAAAGAGGTTCACCTAATCTAAACATAAAACAGTAACTCCTTCATCTTCCAAGAACGTCGTACGCCCTCTTTCTTTTTTATTGAATTCTTTGTATTTATCCAAAGGGATAAACTTCTAAATACCAAGTGGTTACGTCCTATTTGGTTAGTACTTTTAATTCTTTCATTATTTTCCACTTATATATATTTTAAGTGTATAAATTTATATAAAATAAAATTAATATTTTTGTATTTCTAAATATTAAAATTTTCTACTTAATCCAAAAAAAGAAGAATATAATATATAAAATTTAGTTGATTTTTTAGTCCTAAATATTAAGAAAATAATTAGATGAATATTCCTACATATAAGGAAAATAATTAAATGAGTATTCCTACATATTAGGAAATAACTAAATTATTATTTTATCCAAGATAAACTCTATTTTTAAAGGGTAAAAAAGTTGGCCGACATTTCGCTAAGGGTTTCTTGCATACTACATTATAGTTGATTGGACTTTATTTCTAATTTCTTACATCATCGGTGTTATTTTTTAATTTAAATATATCTATTTAAACTAAAAAAATTTCAACCTGATGATAGCTTTACTTGTATGATGAATTTGAAAAATAATGAAATTAATTTTTTTCTAATTAGCTATTCCAAATACTTAGTTATTTATTTTCAGCAAAAAAAGATATAAATTATAGTTTATTGATTTAAATTCTTAATATTATCTCATACCAAATTTTAAATATTAGATCATAACTATATTTTATCGAATAAAAATTCTTTTTTCATATTGTAAGAAAATCAAATGAGTGGGAAATAGTTTTGTATATTTTAAAGTATTTTAGTATATAAAAGAGTTTCACCTAAATCTAAACATTAAAAAGCTACTCCGCCATCTTACAAGAATATCGTACGTCCTCTTTCTTTTTTATTGAATTCTTTGTATCTGTCCAAAGGGATAAACTTCTAAATAGCAAGTGGTTACGTCCTATTTGGTTGGTATTTTTAATTCTTTCATTTTCTTTCCATTTATTTATAATTTAAGTGTATAAATTTATATAAAATAAAATATTAATATTTTTGTATTTCTAAATATTAAATATTAAATATTTCTACGTACTCCAAAAAAGGAAGAATGTAATATATAAAATTTAGTTGATTTTGTAGTCCTAAATATTAAAAAAATAATTAAATGAGTATTCCTACGTATTAGGAAAATAACTAAGTTACAGAAAATCCTTTTATGTGAGCAGTCAACATTGACTCACAGAAAATCTTTTTATGGATTCTCTTAATCATGTTTTAGAAAATTACTATTAGTGATGAAAGATTTGATGCGGAAGACAAAGAAAAATATTGGAGGAAAAAACTCTTGCTCTTCTTATTAATTCCACAAGTATTTATAGACAAAGAAGTTAGAGAAATAAGAGAAAACCTAAACCTAATAGGAGACCAAGACCTAAACTCTAATAAGGAAAATATTACACATTCCTAATTAAACTCTAATTCTTTCCTTATCACTCCCCTTCAAGTGGGAGCATGAAGATCACGAATGCCCAACTTGTCAAGTAAGAGCTCAAACTGTGATTTTCCCAATGCCTTTGTGAAGATATCGGCCAGTTGTGCAACCGTTCGGACAAAAACCGGGCGGATGGTTCCCCCAACAAATTCATCGCGAATAAAATGACAGTCTATCTCAATATGCTTTGTTCTTTCGTGGAATACTGGATTGCGAAGAATATGCAACGCTGATTGACTGTCACAAGATAATCGAATGGGAGAAGCTTGTTGAATGCCAAGACTGTTCAAAATACCACGAAGCCATTTCAACTCACAAATGGTCATAGCCATCGACCTATACTCGGCTTCAGCAGATGACCGAGAAACAACATTTTGCTTTTTGGTTATCCACGAGACTGATGACTCTCCGAAGGAAATAAACCATCCTGTGAGTGACCGGCGAGTCAACGGACACCCAGCCCAATCTGAATCGCACCATCCGTATAACTTGAGATCAGACGTCAAAGAGAGAACAATGCCTTGACCCGGGCTTCCCTTAAGATACCATACCACTCTTAAAGCTGCATCCCAGTGGTCTGCCCGAGGTTGTTGCATAAATTGTGACAA
>ML410251.1:1607-28954 GCA_005239525.1 Nicotiana knightiana
GGGTGTGATACTTTGAACTGAACTTGGGTAGGGGGGTGTTTGAAACAGTTAAATACTTATTAGGGGTTAGTTCCGGACCGTTGGATCAAAATTATCCAACGGATGAGGTGAATGGAAAGCTAAACGGCGTCGTTTGGGTAGTGTAGGGGCAGGCCGGGTTGGCTGTGGATTTTGGGCCTGGGCTGTCTGGGTATATGGGGATTGGGCCTGGGTACTTCTCTGCCCAGGTCCGATTTTTTTTTAACTTCTTTGATTAATTAAACTAATTAATCTAATTAGGTTATAATCTAATTTAATCCAAAAATATAGTAACTAATCTAGATCTACTTTTCATCTATTTACGGATTAATCAAGAATAAAATGACCAATTTTATATCCTTAATTAATCTATAATTTAATGAATAAAGATGATTAGTTTTAGTAATTAATTATTAAAAATACATTGCATTAAATAACCATTGCTCGTCTATTATTCAGTTAATTAGAACTTTATAATTCTTTGATAATAGTGATGCAATTTTGAACAAATTTAAAAAGATGAATTATGTATATGCCCAAAATACAAATATTTCACAATTAATCACTGATAATCAACAAAATCTATGAAATTAATTTATTTATCGAATTTTGTAGGGGCCTTTGGTAGGTGAAAAATCACATGCTCACACAATTAATTAATGATTTGGCTTACCTGACATTGATGTTCGGCGCCATCACGACCTTGGGGATTTTGGGTCGTGACAACATGGTATCAGAGCGCTAGGTTCCCATAGGTCTCACGAGTCATGAGAAAGTCTAGTAGAGTCTTGCGGATCGATGCGGAGACGTCTGTACCTATCTTCGAGAGGCTACAGGGCTGTTAGGAGCACTTCCCTTCTTGATTCTTCATCGTGCAAGTTGATTCCTTTGAGGCTTATGCCTATGTTCATTCCTACTCAATCTTACGCGTCACGAAACGCTTGCTATGGATCAGGAATTGGAGAAATTTAAATGGTGCTACGAATGTAATTCGAGATGCTTCCATGTGTAAATGGTCGTGGTTGTTGCTATGGCCTTGCAAGAAGGGTAATATGTTGTTTCAGCTCGGTAGCTGTGTTTCTGGGAGCCCTAAAGGCTGTGCTCGGATAGTGAAGATGTTCACTATTGATTGTCGCGCGGTGTCAATATGATGATAGAACGTTTGCCCGTATGTTGGGAGAGATGAATTGTTTGAAGGGAGGTCTTCTCAGAGTGTGATTTCGAGATTTCGGTGTTTTAGTTCCGACAGAGGGAAGGCATAGGTGTATGAATGGCCCGGTTGGGATTGATAAAGTAGTAAGACTTGGTGTCTTCAAGCGAGGTACGGTGGTTCAGTACCGGATAAGGGTTCATAATGAAGGCAGCTAGAGAAGGATGATCTTCGAAGAGCTTGAAGTCATGGTGATCTGCTGGTTTGGAAGCTACAAACAATGATCCTGGAGAGAGGCTAGGCGGTGGTTCCATTTCTAGGAGGCTAGGTGTAAGAAGCGGAAGTCGAGCTGTCGCAAAGTGGGGAACGACAGCACAACTTGGAATTTGGAGATATTGTCGTGCATTATGGGTGTCCATGAGGAGCGGACGGACTAGTAAGTTGGTCAATGAAGCAGGGCGTAGGATGGGGTATTGAGGTTGCAGAGAGCGTGCATTTCAGCGTCGCTAGGAGGTGTCCGCGGGTGATTTCCACAGATGGGTTGTCTTCTGGGGATAGGTTAGAATGACGGGGTTGGCAGGTTCTAAGAGGGGTTTAAGTGGCTAGTCGAGAGGGGATAGAATGGATGCTAGAGAATTCGAGTATTTAGGGAGTACTAGCATAAGAATTTGGAAGAATTGGACGGATTGGCTGAGCAAGATCGTGTTATCAAAGGAGGAAGGATCTCAGCAAGGTCTAGAGTGGTGCAAGGAGTAGCTTCGGGTTAAGTGGGAGATTCCCACCATCTGCAGTTGGGTTGTAAGATTGTCTTCGCATGGGGTTGAGGATTATCGGCGTGTTGGCAAGTTATTTCAGCTAAGGAAAAAGGAGGAAAATGGTAATTGTGCGTGGGATTTGATGAATATGTGCCAAAGTTGGCCCTATCGGATCAGGGTTAGGCTTTGGAAGATTCAGAATTTATGCTTAAGGCATGGGCGAGTTGTAAGGATAGTGACTCAGTCACGTGTTTCATTGAAAAAGGTGTTCATGTGCTAGGAGAGCCTTGGAGTTGATTGTATCCAGGGCTAGTCATAGTGGGTGACTCTCAATAGCGGTCCTAGTAAGTGTAAAAGTTAAAGAATGCGGCGTTTAAGGATTTCAAGAAGCAGTATGATCGAGAATCGAGCTTTTGCAGAGTAATCTCTGAGAAAAATCAGGATGGTTGGAATGTTCTATGATATGTTTCAGCATGCAAGATAATATTGGAGGAGTGAGAGAAATAGACTCCGGATTGAAGAAAAGATTATCAGAAGGGTATGAGACGGGTTGCGGGATTTGGGCGGCATAGTCTCGTGAATCAAGGTCACTCGGGATGAGTGAGGGTTGAGTTTGCTATGGGTTGAAGGAAGTTTTTATTATTCCTGAGGCAATTGATGATGATTAAAAGAAGATAGATTGGCTATCCATGGTTGAAATGGCACATTTGCGGCAGTGATTGGTTCCTTTGATGTGATTTAGTTATGCATGTGGTTTGTGCCGGTGTGTGCGGGGCTTGTCGNATAGATTGGCTATCCATGGTTGAAATGGCACATTTGCGGCAGTGATTGGTTCCTTTGATGTGATTTAGTTATGCATGTGGTTTATGCCGGTGTGTGTGGGGCTTGTCGGTCGTCGTAACGGATCTCATGTGGGAGAATTTGAGTGTTATGGCCTGTCAGGTATAGGCGGATCCCGGAAGGGTTATCGTAGTATAGACTACTACTTAAGAATTTGAATGATTGGGTGATAATGGGGATTCACTCATATGTTGAGA
Organism: Nicotiana knightiana; assembly: GCA_005239525.1. NCBI lineage: Eukaryota > Viridiplantae > Streptophyta > Magnoliopsida > Solanales > Solanaceae > Nicotiana > Nicotiana knightiana. The sequence continues at coordinate 4,568 of ML410251.1, forward strand.
TGGTACTCTTGAATTGAGTCAAGTAAAAAGTTTCTATATGATGAAGTGTTGACCTTATTGGTGGTTCGAAAGTTATGATAGAATTCTTGCGCTACCTCATGTTGGTATGTTAAGTGCGGGAAGCAGTATGTAACTGGGAGTAAGAATCGAGATTTAGGTCCGATGTTTATAAGGATGTCATGAGCTCGGAAGAGCAAGATAAAGTGATTAGAAAGTTCAGAGTAAGCTGATGTTATCTTCAGTGTCACCTGAGATTGATATTCGGTGAAAGAGGCTTTGTACCCTGGCCATGGGTTGGATGTGTTTTGCGGCCTTAGTGTGGTCAGTGTTATGGATGGGCAGACTTGTTGCCTTGTGTGGAAGGTCGTGGAAGCATGACCGCGAAAAGATTGTATAAAGTGTGACATGTAGTCACTTGATGGATTTCAGATTTGGACTGAGTNTGTGATAATGGTTTTTCTCTTGTATTATGAGAAAAGGTGGGTTAATATGGACCCAGGTAAAAGCTAATAGCTAAGTTTGGTGCGAGCGAGGTGGCTCGATGGTTGTGGATGGATTTAAATATGATTATGGGCTCCGTGTGAGCCAGGGTTGTTCCTTTCAGTATAGCGCTTTTAATGGAAGGGTATTAGAACATCGGGTGTTGTTCCATCTTCGTCAGATTCATGTGTTATCGTGATTATTCCGTGTGAGTTGTGAAACGGCTTTGGTAATTTCTTCTGTGTTGAGGTCCCGCATAGTGGGGATGTTATGCGAGCAGGATAGCTCTTCAGATCTAGAGTGTATATATATATATATATCGCACCTCAGTTGTGCTTCAGTTATGTAGCCTACGACTTTATCAGTCTCCCCAGGATGGTATTATGCTCTTAACGTGCTTATGATTGATATTCAGTAAATTGTAATAGTGTGAAAATCAGCTCCGTATATATATCTTCTTATGTAAATTTTATGTGTGGATCGGGTGGCACGTCTCCAGGGGTATGTTATTAGGATCGGGTTGCACGCCGCAACAGTGTGATGATGATGAGGGTTAATATGTATTTATTTTCTTGTGGTTTAATTCCTATTTTCTGGTAAGAATTCATATTATTTGTGTGAGCTGAGTAGTTTCTTCCTGAGTCGTTTCTTATTATAATGTCCGAGTTATAGCCTATTGGCGCGATATGGTATCACGTGAGGCTGTTGCTCATGTTGGCGTGGTTTGTTGTCTGAGCAGTTCATACTGGGTGAGACGAGATTTTCGGACCAGGGATCAGTACAATAAGGTTATGTGAAGTGTATATTAAAGAACAAATACCATCATTCAGGTTCATAATCAAAGTGACGATTCTAGTCAAGATGAGGTGTTCAAGGATTTGTTAACTCTGCAGTTGAGTGCGACCTTCTGCGTATTTCCTCCGTTGTGGTTGTATCGCCAGCATTATACAAGGATGTATGTATAATTAATATGAGGTGCATCAGGAGCATCAGATTCGTGGACCTTGGCTATTAAGGTTCAGGGAGCGTCATTGTGGTCAGACGATGAGTTATGCGGTGCATGGTGCCGATTCAGCAAGGGTATGCAGTTATGATCTGGTATATCGTGTGATAGTTGATGCAGTGGTTATATATATTGAAACTAGGCCTGGCTAGAGAAAATTTTAGGTGTTTGAATGAATTCTGAGCTTATTATATGGATAAAGAAGAAATCTCCAGATTTGACCAAGTTATTGTGCTCGACTGGGTTGTGGTAGCACGGGCAGGTGCTCGATATGTTAAACAGTGATTTCAGGTAACTCCAGAGCAGTTCTTAGCACGTTCGAGGATGAACGTCGGTTTAAGTGGGGGAGAATGTAACCACACGACCGGTCATTTTGAGTTCTAGTGCGTCGTCGGTTTAAAGTCGTGAGCAGCTTTGTTTCAGGTATTATGACCTGTGGGTGTGGTCGGAATTGAATTTCAGGAAGCTTAGAAATGATTTGGAAAGAAAATTTTTCATTTCAGAAGCCTTAAGTTGGAGAAATGGACTAAGATTGGAATTTTGAGTAAACGATCTCCGAATCAGGATTTGAAGGTTCCAGCAGGTTCGTATGATGATTTCGGACTTGGGTGTATGTCCAGATCGGGTTTTGGATAACCCGGGAGCGTTTCGGCGTATATTATGGAAGTTAGCATTTTAGAAGAGTTTCATGAATTTGGGCTTGAAGTGCATATCAGCGAGGTTGATGTCCGTTTGGGTTTCCGAGTCTGGTAATAGCTCTGTATGGTGATTCTGGAATTGGGAGCACGATCGGAAGTGAATTTGGATGTCCGTATGTAATTTTGGGGTCATTTGGCTAAATATAGCAATTTGAAGGTTTTACAGAAATTCGACCGGAAGGGGAGGTTTTGATATCGAGGTCGGAATGCGATTCTGGTAGTTGGAGCAGGTTCCTAATGTTGAATATGACTTGTGTGAAAAATTTAAGGTCAATCGGGCGTGATTTGATAGGTTTCGGCATCGGATGTAGAAGTTTGGAATTTCAAGTTCTTAAAGATTTGGATTGGAGAGCGATTCGTCGTTTCAATGTTGCTTGATGTGATTTGAGGCTTCGAGCAAGTCCGTGTTATGTTTTGGGATAGGTTGGTATGATTGGATGGGGTCCCGGGGGCCTCGGGTGGATTTCGGGTAGTTAACGGATCAATATTTGAAGTTGGAGAAGGCTGAAGGTCGCTGTCATCTGGCGTAATCGCACCTGCGAGGCATTGATCGCAGGTGCGGAGTCGCAGGTGCGGCAAGGGAACCGCAGGTTCGAGATTTGGGCTGGAGCTGAGGGACCGCAGGTGTGGGAGTTTGGTCGCACTTACGGAATCGCAGGTGCGAAGAGGGATCACAGGAGCGGGAGTTGCGGGGCTGAATCAGAGTCGCACATGCAATGGAATTTCTGCAGGTGCGGAGACGCAGGAGCGGCTATTGCACCGCATGTGAGAAAATGGCTCGAGGCAGTGGGGTGTTTTAAGAACGGATTTTGGCCATTTCTTCATTTCTCTCATTTTGGTGTGGCAATTTTGGGAGCTTCAAGAGGGGGATTTTCAGCAAGAATCACTAGGTAAGTGAATTCTTCCCATTCCTAAGTTAAATATGTGATTTTGCATGGATTTGAACATGAAATTGGTAGGAGATTTTGGAAATTTTAGAAGAAACCTAGAAAATGTAAATTTGAAATTTAGCCACGAATTTGAGTATGGAATGTAGAGTAAATTGCATGATTGAACTAGTCGAGCTATGCGTATCATGTATCTTCAAGAATTTTAGATTTCCGGGCATGTGGGCCCGAGGGCATTTTGGTCATTTCACTGAGTGGGGTTGGGAAAGTATATAATCTGAATTTGTTGTGAGTATTAGGATGAACTTTCATTGCTTTGCCGGTATGTGGTAGTTTCGGAGCGTTGTGCGTCCGCTGGAGTCATCTGAGGGGCTTGGAAGCCGGTGTTGGAATTTCGGAGCGAGGTAAGTCTCCTTTCTAATTTTGTGTGGGGGAATCGTCCCCTAGGTGGATTAATTCAGTACATGCTATTATCTTCGGGGGCTACGTATGCACGAGGTGACGGGAGTCCGTGCGTAGCTATTATTATGCCATGTTTGTGTAGCCTAGGACCCACTAGCATGCCTTATGTGTGTACCTGTAACCCTGCATGTAATATTAAACTACTAATATGACCGAAAACGTAATTGAATGTCTAAAAGAAAGCTAGAGCTCATATTGTTAATCTTCTAAAAAAAAAGAATTGTTTCCGCTGTGAATATACGTGTACATGGACTGGGTTGTATCATGGAGTATCACTAAACTTGACAAATGAGTTTCAAAAACAAAGATTTCAAAACCTATATTTCATGTTTCTTTTAATAAAGATTTTACCACTTTCCTGAGAAAAACTGTTTTCTTGATAAAATACGAATTTATTATGTGTATATGTGTAACTTTGGGTGCCTGAGTCGCTTGAGTGATTCGCGAGCATGAAAGACCCTGTATTTGTGTATGTATTCATATGAGCATCTGAGTCGCATGTATGATTCCCGAGCAAGCTAGCCGTATTATGCTAACCGCGTCGCATGATCGATTCGCGAGCGGGGCAGATAGATGCACTATGGTTCGAGTCGTTCGACCCTCGGCAGTGCACATTTTGTTATTGTTGGTCCGCGCCGTTCGACCCTCGGCTGTAACGACCCGACCGGTCAGTTTGCATTATCGGACCCCGTTCCCCTAAATGAAACTTCCCATAGCGGCTTTTTATGAGTTATGACTTGCGGGGACTGGTGGTCCGGGATTCGGAGGTGTTTAGAGTGCTATAGGAACAATTGGTTCCTTAATGTTGGCCTTTAAGGCCAAGTTTGACTTCGGTCAATATTTTGGGTAAACGTTCTCGGAATCGAGTTTCGTCGGTTCTGGTAGCTTCGTGTGATGATTTTAGACCTGGGCGTATGTTCGAAATAGGTTTCTGATGACCCGGGGGACATTTCGGCGCCCAATATTGAAATAGGAAGTTCCTTAAGTTCCTATTTTGGTTTGGGATGTGTTTTTGTGTTATCAAGGTCCGAACGGAATTCCGAGACTGGGAATAGTTCCGTTATGTTAATTATGACTTGCCGGCAAAATTTGGTGTCATTCCGAGTTGTATAGGTCGGTTCGGCGCGATGTTAGCGAAGTCTAGAAAATTTATTCCTAAGTTTGGTTCTTGGGCTTTTGAGGAATGATTTTGAGTTTCAGCGTTGTTTTGGGTGTTCCGAAGGCTCGAGCGAGTTCGTATTATTATTCGGGACTTGTTGGTATATTTGGACGGGGGATCGGGTGGGCCCAGGTGCCTCCTGGACACCACACGAAGCCAAAAAACAGTTGAAATAGTTGTTGGTGCACCTATTCAGGTGTGCCCGCAGGTGCGGTTGACCAATCGCAGGTGAGGGACCGCTCCTGCGGCGCCAGCCTCGCAGATGCGACCCCTAGTGGTCTGGCCAATTCACGCAGGTGCGGACAAAGTTCCGCAGGAGCGTAGCCGCAGGTGCGGTCTCCACTCCGCAGGTGCGGGCCCAGGCTCCCCAGTCCATTTCCGCAGGTGCGAAAGAACTGTCCAGACAGTGTGTTTTTATACACGGGTTTTGATACTTTTTTCTCATCTTCTTCTTCTTCCTTGGGGCGATTTCCACCATTTTTTAGGGGCGAACGACCTGGTCATTTAAGGTAAGTAAAATCTACTCTAATATTAGCTTCATGCATGGATTACTAGCTTAATTAACTACCTAAATTAGTGAAAAATCAAGAATTGGGTAGTAACCTAGAGCTTGCGATAATTTGAGAATTTACCAGTGAATTTGCTATGAAATCAAGTAAAAATCGTATATTAATGATCCTTAGGCTTTGGGTGAGTGTTCCCTTCGAGAATTAATGGAATCCAAGCGTGCGGGCCCTGGGTTGGATTTTGGAAATTCTTCAAGAATGTGGAATTATTGAATAAATAGGATAATTTCCCTACTTTGAGCATGCATTGATGTCATTGTACCGTATTTGGCCAGTTGCGAGTCCTCGAGTGTAGAGTTTGGAGTTCGGGCGCATCCTTGGTCAGAGGGGTAGATTCGACATGAGGTGAGTCTCCTTTCTAACCTTATAAGAGGGAATTGTCCCCATAGGTGTTTTATATGCTGTGTGTAATTGTTTTGGGGGCTACGTGCGTACAACGTGACGATACGTAGCGACTATCATGCTATGTCGGGTAGTTTTAGGGCTCACACGCATGTCTTTATGTGCCTTATATGTATCTTTGGGTGTTCTTTGAGCTGCCTGTTGCTTTTAAATTGATATGGAAATGTGGAAAAGTTTCACCTGAACTTCCAGTTGATCAATCCATGTTAAAGGTATAACCCTACTAAGTTATTGAGATGTCGGTATATACATATGTACGTATGAGAGTCAGCACTCGAATCGTAGATATGATTAGCGATCGAGGGAATCTTTATGATAAATCGGTGTAAGTGTGTCAGCACTCGAATCGCAGGTATGATTCGCGATCGAGGGGAGCTTCATGGTAATTATACATAAGTGTGTCAGCACTCGAATCATAGGTATGATTCGCGATGGAGGGAAGCTTTATGGTAATTGTATATAAATGTTTCAGCACCCGAGTCGCAGGTATGATTCGCGAGCGAGGGAAGCTTTACGTCCATTCAGTGTCTAGATATTCCCTTATGACTCCGGCTGGTTGTCTTACCCTTGTGTGCGCTTGGGCTATTTGGTACTGTTTCCATTGATATTGACTTTACAGATATTTGGGGGGGAAAGGAAAGTGTACATTGTTGCTTATTTTCAGTAGTTTCCTGGATTTCTGTATTTGATAGGTATTTGCTGCTTATTATCTCACATGTCTACTGCATTCCATATATCCTGTTTTGCATTATCACTGTTGGACCTTAGTGAGTGTCATGTCGACCTCTCGTCACTATCTCTTCGAGGTTAGGCAGGATACTCACTGGGTATATATATATTTATGTACGCATGTTGCACTTCTGTACTTAATTGTACAGGTTCTGAGGCTGGTGTTTCTGGTTATCCGACCAGAGCTTGACTTATATTCTGGACCTGACTCCATGGTGAGCTTCACCCCCTGACGATTCTCAACAGTGCTATGGAGTTATCTTTTGTTTATTTATGTCTATTTCTCTCAGACAGCAGTACAGTTTGTATCATCTTTTGTATATTCTACTAGTTCGCCTGTTGACTTGTGACACTAGTTCCTGGCACGCACATAGTAGACTCATTATTTTTGGGACTGTATATATATTGGATCACGATCATTATGGTTGTTTTACTTAAGTTGGATGTTTCCGCTTTTATTTAAATGATTTAAGTTTAAAACTTTGGGAAATATGTGGGATTGGTATGTTAATAAGGATAATTTCACTAGTAAACAATTGTTGGCTTGCCTGACTCCGGTGTTGGGCGCCATCACGACCCATGTCGGATTTTGGTTCGTGACAACATGGTATCAGAGCACTAGGTTCACGTAAGTCTCACGAGTCAAGGGCAAACCTAGTAGAATCTTGTGGTTCGGTACGGAGACGTCTGTACTTATCTTCAGGAGGCTACAGGGTGTTAGAAAACCTCTATTTGTTCTCGTTCTATCGTGCAGTCGACGATTTACTAAATTTATTCTTCTATTCTCTCACAGATGGTGAGGACGCGTGCATCTGATGTTCCAGACCCGTGGTAGGGGACGAGGTCGTCCCAAAGCTATTTCGATCCCGCCACCAAAGACCCTATTATAGAGGAGCAGGATGAGGTGCCTCCAGTAGATCCTGCACCACTAGACTTTATGACGGCGCCAGGCTTCCAGGCAGTCATGGGCCATATGACGAGGTTTATGGACACTATGTCCCAGGCTGGTTTATTTCCAGCAGATCCTGCCACTTCTCAGGCGGGAGGGAGAGTCCAGACCCCTACCGCCCAGGCCGCAGGACCGGCAGCTGCAACACATCATATCCCAGGTACACTTCCCATGGGTGTTACCCAGCCTGTAGTAGCAGTTCTGGAGCCCAGACCAGCTGCGGATGGCAATCAGTAGAAGATGTTAGACAGATGGACTCGATTGCACCCTCCAGTCTTCGGGGGTGAGCAGGGTAAGGATGCCCAGGACTTCATTGATAGGTGCAGGGATAGACTGCACAACATGGGGATCCTAGCGTCCTATGGAGTGGATTTCACTACATTCCAGTTAGAGGGCAGAGCTCGCAGGTGGTGCTAGTCTTATGTTCACAGCAAGACCGCAGATTCTCCTACTGTGACTTGGGACCAGTTTACACAGATGTTCTTGGACAGATACATTCCACCCTCTGAGAGGGAAGAGCTGTGGGGTCAGTTTGAGCGGTTAGAGCAGGGGCAGATGTCCGTGACAGATTATGAGGCTAGATTTTCAGAGCTGTCACGCCATGCACTTATGATATTACCCACCGACGCTGAGAGAGTATGGAGGTTTGTAGCAGGGTTGCATCCAGGTATTAGATCCACCATGGCTCGAGAGGTGGAGATGGGTACTCCTTATCAGCTCGTCGTGGATATTTCTCGCAAGATCGAGGGTTATCGGTTGAGGAGCAGGGACCAGGGTCAGCAGGATAAGAGGGCTAGGTTCTCAGGAGATTTCAGGGATGCCCCAGCTAGGAGCAGAGGTCACTTTGGGGGTGGTCAGCCCAGTTGGCCTTCTTATTCAGCACCTCCACCACCTCCCTGAGGTGTCCTAGTTAGGCCCTAGTTCAGTGCCATGCCAGAGCGCTCCTACCGTCCTCCAGCTATTCAGAGTTCTCCTAGTGGTTACTCCAGTCGCCAGAGGTCCTCCAATTCCTATTTCAGTGCTATGCCTGAGAGTTCACATCGCACTCCGGCCATTCAGGATTCTCTTCTTCGGGACAGCAGGATATGTCAATTGTGAGATGTTACGAGCGCGGGGATCTGGGACATGTAAGGAGGGCTTGTCCCAGGTTTGGGGGCAAGACAGTGCAGCAGGCTTATCAGCCTATGAGTTCAGCACCAGCATTCCGGCTACCTAGAGGTGGAGGACAGGTCGGAAGGGGTCGTCCTAGAGGTGGAGGCCAGTCAGGGGGAGGTCAGGCAGCTCATGTTCACTCCGGTGGGGCTCAGTCTTCAGGTGCTCCAGCCAGGTTCTATGTTATTCCGGCCAGATCAGATGCAGTGGCCTCAGACGCTGTGATCGCAAGTATTATCTCAATATGTGGTAGAGAGGCTTCAATGTTGTTTGATCCAGGATCCACTGATTCATAAGTTTCAACCCTATTTGCTCCTTTTCTGGATGTTTTTCGCGAGTCCTTGGGATCTCCTATATATGTGTCCACTCCTATGGGCAACTCTATGGTGGTAGACCGGGTGTATCGCTCTTGTGTAATCACCTTCTGTGGGTTCGAGACCAGAGCTGACCTTTTATTGCTCGACATGGTTGATTTTGAGGTTATTCTAGGCATGGATTTGCTATCTCCTTATCATGACATGCTTGCTTGCCATGCCAAGATAGTTACTTTATCCATGCCCGAGTCACCTAGGCTGGAGTGGAGGGGTTCTTCAGTTAGTGCAGCTAGCCGGGTTATTTCATTTTTGAAGGCTCGACATATGGTCGAGAAGGGTTGTCTAACCTATTTTGCTTACATGTGGGACACCACTGCCGAGTCTCTGACAATTGATTCAATTCCAGTGGTTCGAGAGTTTGCGGATGTTTTTCCTTAGGATCTTCCGGGCATGCCTCGGGACCGTGATATTGATTTCTGCATTGATTTAGCTCTAGATACCCAGCTTATATCTATTCGTTCGTACTGAATGGCTCCGAAAGAGTTGAAGGAGTTGAAGGAGCAACTTGAGGAGTTGTTAGCTAAGGGGTTCATCTGACTGAGTGTATCGCCATGGGGTCCTCCAGTTTTATTTGTGCAAAAGAAGGGTGGGTCTATGCGGATGTGTATTGATTACCGTCAGTTGAATAAGGTTACCATTAAGAACAAGTATCCTTTGCCGCGCATCGATGATTTGTTTGACCAATTGCAGGGTGCACGTCTGTTTTCTAAGATTGATTGGCGATTGGGGTATCATCAGTTGAGGATCGGGCTTCAGATGTTCCGAAGACTGCTTTTCGTACGAGGTATGGCCATTATGAGTTCCTAGTGATGTCCTTTGGCTTGACTAATGCCCCAGCAGCATTCATGGACTTGATGAATAGGGTGTTCAGGCCGTATATTGATTCCTTCATCATTGTCTTCATTGATGACATTTTGATTTACTCACGTAGCGTGGGGGAGCACGAGCAGCATTTGAAAGTTGTGCTCCAGACTTTGCGAGAACAGAAGCTATATGCTAAGTTCTCCAAGTGTGACTTTTGGTTGGATTCCGTGGCATTTTGGGGGCATGTGGTATCCGGAGAGGGTATCAAGGTTGATCCTCAGAAGGTCGAGGCAGTTCAGAGTTGGTCGCATCCTACTTCAGCTACAGAGATCAGGAGCTTTTTGGGCCTAGAAGGCTACTATCGTCGATTTGTGGAGGGCTTCTCTTCCATTGCAGCTCCATTAACTATATTAACTCAGAACAATGCCCCGTTTCGATGGTCTGACGAGTGTGAGGCGAGCTTTCAGAATCTCAAGACGACATTGACCTCAACACCAATTCTAGTATTTCCTTCCGGTTCTAGGATGTACACAGTATATTGCGACGCTTCACGCGTTGGCTTGGGGTGTGTATTGATGCAGGAGGGGAGAGTTATTGCTTATGCTTCACGTACGGCTGAAGGTTCACGAGAAGAATTACCCTGTATACGATTTGGAGTTGGCGGCGATTGTTCATGCTCTTAAGATTTTGAGGCACTACTTGTATGGAGTGTCCTGTGAGGTTTATACAGACCATAGTAGCTTGTAGAACTTGTTCAAGCAGAAGGATCTTAATTAGAGATAGCGCAGATGGCTTGAGTTGTTGAAGGATTATGATATCACCATTCTTTATCACCCGGGCAAGGCAAATGTGGTAGCAGATGCTTTGAGCAGGAAGGCTGAGAGTATGGGTAGCTTGGCTTATATTGCAGAGAGGAGAGACCTCTATCCTTGGACATTCAGTCCTTGGCCAATCGCCTAGTGAGGTTAGACCTATCAGAGCCTCGTCGAGGTTTAGCACATGTGGTCGCTCAGTATTTGTTATTGGGAGAGATTAAGGCCCTGTAGTTCTATGATCCGTGCTTAGCAGAGCTTCGGGAGACAGTGGTTCAGGGTAGGGCCAAGGAGGCTACTATTGGTGAAGATGGTGTTCTGAGACTTCAGGGCCGCTTATGTGTTCCTAATATTGATGGCCTGAGGGAGAGGATTCTAGAGGAGGCACACAGTTCTCGGTATTCTATTCATCCTAGTGCTACGAAGATGTATCGTGGCTTGAAGCAGCATTTCTGGCGGAGGCGGATGAAGAAGGACATTGTGGGGTATGTGACTGCGTGTCTTAATTTCCAATAGGTGAAGTATGAGCACCAGAGGCAAGGAGGACTACTTCAGCAGATGCCTATTCCTGAGTGGAAGTGGGAGCGCATCTCTATGGACTTCGTGGCGGACTTTGCGGAAGGTGGACACGGTTTGGCTCATTGTGGATAGATTGACCAAATCGGCGCATTTCATTCCAGTAGCTACTACATATACTTCTTAGAGGTTGGCCCAGGTCTACATTCGGTAGGTAGTCTGGTTGCATGGTGTTCCGGTATCCATTATATCAGATCGAGGTCCTCGGTTTACCTCACACTTCTGGAGAGCATTTCATAGTATGATGGGCACCTAGATAGACCTCAGCACAGTATTTCAGCCTCAGTCTGATGGTCAGTCGGAGCGTATAATTCAGATATTGGAGGACATGCTCAGGGCATGTGTGATTGACTTCAGAGGTCAGTGGGACCAGTTCTTGCCTTTGGCCGAGTTTGCTTACAATAATAGTTATCAGTCCAGCATTGAGATGGCACCATTTGAGGCTTTGTATGGTAGGCGATGCCGTTCTCCTATCGGGTGGTTTGAGCCTGGCGAGGCTAAGTTATATGGCACCGACCTGGTGAGGGATGCCTTGGAAAAAATGAAGTTGATTCAGGATAGGCTCCGTACAGCACAATCCAGACAAAAGAGTTACGTGGATCAAAGGGCGCGTGATGTATCATTTATGGAGGGAGATAGAGTCCTGTTGAAAGTCTCGCCTGTGAAGGGTATTATGAGGTTTAGGAAGATGGGCAAGCTGAGCCCGAGGTTTATAGGTCCATTCGAGGTGTTGAGACGAGTTGGTGAGGTTGCTTATGAGCTGGCCTTGCCTCCCAGTTTATCAGGAGTTCACCCAGTTTTTCATGTATCCATGCTCCGGAGGTACCACGCCGACTTCTCTCATGTGGTTGATTTCAGCAATATTCAGTTGGATGAAAGGTTGGGCGACGAGGAGGAGCCAGTTGCTATTATTGATAGGCAGGACCGCCAATTGAGGTCCAAGAGAGTTTCTGCAGTAAAAGTCCAGTGGAAGGGCCATCCAGTTGAGGAGGCAACCTGAGAGTCTGAGGAGGACATGTGGAGCAGATATCCACACATATTTAGCATTTCAGGTATGATTCTAGACCCGTTCGAGGACGAACGTTTGTTTAAGAGGTGGAGCATGTAACGACCCGACCGGTCATTTTGCGCTATCGGACCTTGTTCCCCTAAATGAAACTTTCCATAGCGGCTTTTTATGAGTTATGACTTGTGGGCACTGGTGGTCCAGGATTCGGAGGTGTTTAAAGTGCTATAGGAACAATTGGTTCCTTAAGGTCGGCATTTAAGGCCAAGTTTGACTTAGGTCAACATTTTGGGTAAACGACTTCGGAATCGAGTTTCGTCGGTTACGGTAGCTTCGTGTGATGATTTTGGACCTGGGCGTATGTTCGGGGTGGGTTTCTGATGACCCGGGGGCATTTCGGCGCCCAATATTGATATAAGAAGTTCTTTAAGTTCCTATTTTGGTTTGGGATGTGTTTTGTGTTATCGAAGTCCGAACGGAATTCCGAGACCGGGAATAATTCCGGTATGTTAATTATGACTTGCCTGCAAAATTTGGTGTCATTCTGAGTTGTATAGGTCGGTTCGGCGCGTTGTTAGCGATGTCTAGAAAACTTAAAGTTCCTAAGTTTGGTTCTTGGTGTTTTGAGGTGAGATTTTGAGTTTTAGCGTAGTTTTGGGTGTTCCAAAGGCTCGAGCGAGTCCGTAATATGATTTGGGACTTGTTGATATATTTGGACGGGGGCTCGGGTGGGCCCAGGTGCCTCCCGGACACCACACGAGGCCAAAACCCAGCTGCGATAGTTATCGGTGCACCTGTTCAGGTGTGACTGCAGGTGCGGTTGACCAGTCCCAGGTGAGGAACCGCTCCTGGTGCTAGCCTTGCAGTTGCGACCCCCAGTGGTCTGGCCAATTCACGCAGGTGCGGACAAAGTTCCGCAGGAGCGGAGCTGCAGGTGCGGTCTCCACTCTGCAGGTGCGGGCCCAGGCTCCCCAGTCCATTTCCGCAGGTGCGAGCCTTTGCTCGAAGGTGCGTCCTCGAGCCGCAGGTGCAAAGACAGTGTTTTTATACACGGGTTTTAATACTTTTTTCTCATCTTCTTCTTCTTCCTTGGGGCGATTCCACCATTTTAGGGGTAAACGACCTGGTCATTTAAGGTAAGTAAAATCTACTCTAATATTAGCTTCATGCATAGATTACTAGCTTAATTAACTACCTAAATTAGTGAAAAATCAAGAATAGGGTAGTAACCTAGAGCTTGCGATAATTTGAGAATTTACCCGTGAATTTGCTATAAAATCAAGTAAAAATCGTATATTAATGATCCTTAAGCTTTGGGTGAGTGTTCGCTTCGAGAATTATTGGAATCCGAGCGTGCGGGCCCGGGGTTGGATTTTGGAAATTCTTTAAGAATGTGGAATTATTGAATAAATAGAGGATAATTTCTCTACTTTGAGCATGCATTGATGTCATTGTACCGTATTTGGCTAGTTGCGAGTCCTCGGGTGTAGATTCCGGAGTTCGGGCGCATCCTTGGTCTGAGAGGTAGATTCGACACGAGGTGAGTCTCCTTTCTAACCTTGTAAGAGGGAATTGTCCCTATAGGTGTTATATATGATGTGTGTAATTGTTTGGGGGTTACGTGCGTACAACGTGACGAGAGTCCGTACGTGGCGACTATCATGCTATGTCGGGTAGTTTTAGGGCTCACACGCATGTCTTTATGTGCCTTATATGTATCTTTGGGTGTTCTTTGAGCTGCCTGTTGCTTTTAAATTGATATGGAAATGTGGAAAAGTTGCACCTGAACTCCCAGTTGATCAATCCCTGTTAAAGGTATAGCCCTACTAAGTTATTGAGATGTCAGTGTATGCATATGTACGTATGAGAGTCAGAACTCGAATCGTAGATATGATTCGCGGTCGAGGGAATATTTATGATAAATCAGTATAAGTGTGTCAGCACTCGAATCGCAGGTATGATTCGCGATCGAGGGGATCTTCATGGTAATTATACATAAGTGTGTCAACACACGAATCGCAGGTATGATTTGCGATCGAGGAAGCTTTATGGTAATTGTATATAAATGTGTCAGCACCCGAGTCGCAGGCATGATTCGCGAGTGGGGGAAGCTTTACGTCCATTCAGTGTCTAGATATTCCCTGATGACTCCCGCCGGTTGTCTTACCCTTGTGTGCGCTTGGGCTATTTGGTACCGTTTCCATTGATATTGACTTTACAGATATTAGGTGGAAAAAGGAAAGTGTACATTGTTTCTTATTTTCTGTAGTTTCCTGGATTTATGTATTTAATAGGTATCTGCTGCTTATTGTCTCACATGTATACTTCATTCCGTATATCCTATTTTGCATTATTATTGTTGGACCTTAGTGAGTGTCATGTCAACCTCTCGTCACTACCTCTTCGAGGTTAGGCGGGATACTCACTGGGTACATATATATTTATGTACTCATGCTGCACTTCTGTACTTAATGTACAGGTTCTGAGGCTGGTGTTTCTGGTTATCCGACCGGAGCTTGACTTATATTCTGGACCTGACTCCACAGTGAGCTGCACCCCCTGACGATTCTCAGCAGTTCTATGGAGTTATCTTTTTTTTATTTCCGTCTATTTCTCTCAGACAGCAGTACAATTTGTATCATCTTTTGTGTATTCTACTAGTTCACCTGTTGACTTGTGACACTAGTTCCAGGCATGCACATAGTAGACTCATTATTTTTGGGACTGTATATATATTGGATCACGATCACTATGGTTGTATTTACTTAAGTTGGTAAATGTTTCCGCTTTTATTTGAATGAGTTAAGCTTAAAACTTTAGGAAATATGTGGGATTGGTATGTTAATAAGGATAATTTCACTAGTAAACAATTGTTGGCTTGCCTGACTCCGATGTTGGGCGCCATCACGACCCGTGTTTGCTGGGTAGTTTCTGTGATATTTGCCTGATTACTGGCCTGGAATATTAAGTTGTCAATTGAAATGACAGTGATCTAAAGATATCAAAAAGACTGTTGGAAGAAGTCGTTCCTTCCTGTCGAATTTTTATTATTTGATTAAATCACCATGTTGATTAATCGTTAATATGACGAAGATATAAAGTGTTAACGTGAACGGAGTTGAAAGATATGTAAATCCTGTTTTATAAACTGCCTATGATAAAACCATGCTTAGGGTCACTCTCAAATATTTTAAATGGACCTTTAGTAAGTGTTTAATTTTACCTCTCGTCACTACCTCTCTGAGGTTAGGCGCGCGAATTACTGAGTACACGTTATTTTTGTACTCATGCTATACTTGCTTTGCATTTTATTGCACAGGTACCCTCATAGCAATGCGGAGGATTCGGAGACTTAGACGAGCTGCATCATCCGGAGGCGATCCGCAGCTGACAAAGTCACCTTCATACTGTATCTATTCCATTTTAAAATTCCTTGTCCTGTTGTATTTCGGACAGGCTTTGTAATAATTGTATAAATTCTTAGAAATTGCTCATGTACTTGTGACACCGGGTTCTGGGAGATGTATTGGGATGTAATTTCTTAAGTAAAACCTTTAAATCATTGTTTTTAATTAACAGGCTTTTACTTGAGTATCATGTAATAAAGTGAACGGAAATATTTTCATAAATGTTAAAATCGGAAAGTTATTTCAATTAATTAATGATTTGGCTTGCCGGACATTGATGTCCGGCGCCATCACGACCTTGGGGATTTTGGGTCGTGACAATGTTTTTTATCTTCTTGATTTTTTTTAAATAGTATGTTTTATTTTGGTGGAGATATCCTTGGTTTTGTTCATACCACGGTCTTTTTCTGGGGATGCCAATTTTCTTTTTGGACCGGGTAATTTTGGTAAATTTTTGTATCGACTTTTCGCGACGATGGATAGATAGGCGACTTTCTTAAGGGAATTAGTCTTGTAGTTTAGATATAGTTTTTGTTAATTTAGGAAGAATAAGTGGTATGAGTTGGGGTTTATGCCCATTGGCCAATTTGTGGCTTGCTTGGTACCAACATGATTTAAACCTCGGCGTATGAATTCTTGAACTTTGAAAAAGAAAAATGATTGAAGTAAAGATCATTGCCATGAATTTTAGACTCAATTTTTGTCTCGTAGATTCACTAAATAGTTTCTTAGGCAATATGTGAGTCCTTTGAGTTCATTGGTTTCAATTGGATTTTGAATTTGTATTCCACTTGAGTTTTCATGTGCCATGTGTTGTGAGATTTATTGTGAGTTTTTTGCATCATTGGTAGTCTAGAACTTGCCCGGAATGTGCTTCAATGCAAAATCCTAGACTAACTTGGGTTGAAAAATGATGTTAGTCCTTCCTTGGACCGCTATTGTACCTTAAATTTCCTACCCTTGTATATTTTTCCTAGTCAACCCTGTTTGAGCCTTTAAACTTTTTTCTTTGGCAACTATGTTACAAGCTTTAACCCTTTGTTCTTTATTGATTTATCTTTTGGAAACCTACCTCCCTAAGTACTTTGAAAGCATAAACATAGGCTAAAAGCTTAAGTTTGGGGGTGAAGGTTGAAAAAGTATGGTGTGGAAGTTGCTTAAAAGGTAAAAGCAAATTAAAAAAAAAAAGAGTAATATTTGAAAATAATATATCTAAGGAATTGTGAATAAATGGAAGACTAGGTGATGAAATAAAAAAATGAAGAAAGGGTGGAAAAGTTCTTAAAGGAAGTGTACTTTGATTGTTGAAAAATTGTAGTGCTTAGGGAGGTTTTGAGTTATTCTAACCAAAATTATGCCCTACCTTAACCAAAAGCCTAAACTACAACCGTTTAAGTCATAATTGATTTTGGACCAAGCTTGTCTACATTAATGGAGAAATACATGAAGGGCAAGCCTACGGTACTACTTGTGTGCATTTGAACATTTTTGTGAGAGAGAGTTAATTCTTTCCATTTGATATCCCATTTATATTTTGAATTACAATATATGATTGTGGGATTCTCTCTTAATTGTGAAGGAACATGATATTTGAGTTGTGAATTTAATCTCATTTTCAATTGGGAGGAACGAACAAGGGAAGTTATTGTGATAAAGAGGCAAAATTTGAAGCTTTAGTGTCGTGACTTGATTGCTACTTTGATTTACATAGTGTTTGAGCCA
Organism: Nicotiana knightiana; assembly: GCA_005239525.1. Lineage (NCBI taxonomy): Eukaryota > Viridiplantae > Streptophyta > Magnoliopsida > Solanales > Solanaceae > Nicotiana > Nicotiana knightiana. The sequence continues at coordinate 21,756 of ML410251.1, forward strand.
CTTGAATTTTTTTTTGGTATTTCATATGTTTTGGATTAATTGTTGGTACCAATCGAAGTCATGTGTTTGTGCTTACAGTAGACCTTTTTGACTTGACATGATATTGATGCACTATTGAGTTAAGTACTTGGAAGGAGATTTTGTCGCTTTCATTGCTTGAGGACAAGCAATAGTTCAAGTTTGGGGGTTTTATAAGTTGGTATTTTACCAACTTATCTTGTCTTTAAGCTTAGATTTTTGCTATGTTTGAGTGATAAAATCATGTGTCTAATGTCATTTACTTCTATTTTATAGGTTCTCTGTGATTTAGAAGTGATCAAGAAGAAACCAAGTGAAAATGAGTCAAAAAGACGTTGAAAAGAAGAAATCTGGAAAATGGCCTCAGATGTCGCAACTGCGACATCAATGTGGAAAATAAGAAGACAACAGAGGTCGCAATTGCGACGGACGAATCGCAACTACGAAGTCAAACCAGACAGTCAACCTTTGCAAATGCGAAGATCTCCATCGTAAATGCGAAACCAAATGCACAGTGTCAAGTTCGCAATTGCGAACATAAGGATCGCAAATGCGATGTGCAACAGTAATCCCTGGGTTCACAATTGCGAACTAATATTCGCAATTGGAATATCGTGCTTCAGTGCTGGGCACTTCTGTCATTTCACATTTTCTTCATCCCAAACCCTTCAATACATGGCCTAGCTTATTGGAAACACATCTTTGGCTTATTTTTCAGTCTTTGGACTAGAGATCACATGTTTTGGAGTTAGGGTTCTTGCACACACACTTGGATCTTGAAGATTTGAAGATTTTGGTTGAGAATTTCTTACCCATTTATGTTCATTTCTTCATTTCCTTGCTTTGTATTGTATATCTAAGTATGTAGTATTTTTTCCAACACTTGAATCTTGTTTATAGGAATATTCATATTTAAAGTGTGGATTAAATATCTTGTTGTACTTATGTATTGAATGAGTTTTATTTATTATGAAGTGAGTTATTGTTACTTTAATTATTCTTGTTCTTTAATGTTTCAAAATAGATTATCTAACCCTAGGACTCGCCCATTTACTTCGAATTAATTTTGGAAAAGATAATTTGGGGTTGGGAAAGATTAATTAACAAGAACTTAAGGCTTTAACCCTCACTTTATTGATTCTACCTAGGGATAGGATTGAACTACTTGTAGCCATATTCAGGTGTTCTTAATCTCTTAATTGTTTTAGGGATAATTCAATTAGGAAGTCTTGTTAGTCTTCGGAAGAAGCTAATATAGAATTATTACCCGAGGCTAATTAACATAAACTCGCTCATATTTAAAAAATTGTGAAATACATTGGATCGTTACTTGAGTGTAATTCCCCGTACATCCATGCTTGTATCCATTGATCATTTTACTCGCTTTCTAGGTTAGTTTTTATTTTTGCATTTAGACATAATTTTTCTCAAAACCCTAAGTGTTTGGCTTAGCATAATAAGTGACAATTCTCTTACACGCCTAGTCGCCTACATATAGTTCTCTGTGGGATTCGTCCCGGCTCATAGTTGGGTAAATTATATTGCATGTGACCGTGTCCATTTACTTTTTAGTAGTGGATTTGGACGTCATCAAAATTGACGAGAAACTGGCTCTTATTCTGGTGCTCGTGCCCCAGCTATAGTTTGACATGGTAGGGGCTATGTGAGTCACCCCGTTCATTCAGCTCTTCTAGCTACCAGTGGTATTCCGGATACTCCTAGGGCCCAGGAGCCTTATTATACACTGGCAGTATCTAGTGTGCCTTCTGCACAGGTGCTTTCAATGGTCAGTCCAGCAGACCTGCCCGAGCCAGTCGCAGCAGCCATACCCTCCGAGAACTTGTTTTGAGTGTGGTGACACTCGCATATGGTGAGGGACTGCCCCAGACTTAGGAGGGGTACACCTCTACAGTCTTCTCAGGCACTGCGTGCTCCCGTGTCCTCAGGCTATGGTTACAGCACCAGTCACTACTCCACAGGCTCAACCAGCTCGGGGTGGAGGTCGAGGAGGTAGAGGTCGCCCTACAGGGGGAGGCCAATCCAGATACTATGCCCTTCCTGCTCGTATAGAGGCAGTTGCTTCAGTCTCTGTCATTACAGATACTTTTCTGGTCTGTCATAGAGATGCACCGATTTTATTTTATCCAGGCTCCACTTATTCCGATGTGTCGTCTCATTTTGCTCCGTATTTAGGCGTATCCCGTGATTCTATGAGTTCTCCTATTTATGTGTCTACACCTTGATCAGGTCCAAGCCTACACTACTATTGAGTAGTGAGGGTGGTCGATGCAGTTTTAACCCAACTAGGTCGGGATCGAATTCACAGGGATTTAATTATTTTGATTTAGGTTTATATCTAAGATAGATGCGGGTTTTGAGTCTAATTACACTTCCACAAGTTTTGGTTTAATTTCTACTTCCAACTTTACTCTAAAGGTTGCAAGAACTGAAACTAAGGGCACTATTTTTGTTGTTGTTTTTCAAGTGTTTAAAGAGACTAGGGTCGTGACTTCTACCTAGGTGGGTATCTAACGAGTAGCAAAGTTCTAGGGCAAGCTTGATTAGTTGGGATTGTAATATAGTTATCACACTCGGGTACTCACTCTATACATCTCGATAGTTTGAGCGATTTTTCCAAATTTGGCTTTCTCAAGTCCAAATGGGTATTCATGCAATTCAAGTGATATTAGCTCAAGTCGGGTATCACCATCTCTAGGTTTAACCCTTTAATTGGGGATATCAATTTCTTGAGTTCACTCAGATTCTTTATTAGCCTAGTTTTCCTAGACTTAGTCCTTCTTTCTCAAGTAGAGACTGAGTCATAAAGGCATAAATCAATGTTTGCAACCATTAATTCTATAGTTCTAGCAAGAACTAGGCTAAATATCACTAACCCATACACATTCAAGCCCTAAAATTAAATACCCACACTAGGTTTGGGTCACAACCCTAGTTATGGGCTTAATTACTCATGGAAATATCAGAAATTAAAGATGAAATGAAGATAAATTCCATAATATGAAATTAAGGAATGAAAATCTAATGTTAAGAAGTGAATCTAGTACAAATTTCCCAAAACAGAAAACCCAGTCGTCTCACGTGCTCATACAAAACATAACATAACCTAAAAATGACAAAAAGTTCTATTTATACTAAGCTGAAAATATCTGACAAATATACCTATGCAGAGGTTGTGCGGCCACATATTTCTGAGTGTGGCCGCACTCTTGCTTTCGCAGACGCATAATTCTGATTGCGGTCCGCGTTCCTCTCTTTTAGATCTGGGTTGGGATGAGCTTTCGTGGACCGTGTAATTCCACGTGCGGCCGCACTCTAGATTATGCGGCCGCATAAAATTGATGTGGTCTGCACTTTCTTGAGTTTGGCTTGACATCAACTCTCTGATTCTTCATTTTGCGGACTGAATAATTTGGATTGCGGCCGCAAAAGGGACTTCCGCGACCGCACAATTCTGGCGCGGACTGCACTTCTCTCTTTTGCTCAAGTTGTAAGCTCTCTGAACCTCAGTCATCGCGGTCCGCATAATTTCAACCGCGGCCATACAGGGACTTTTGCGGCCGCACATTTATGGTGTGGTCTATGCTCATCTTTTAGCCCAAAAATCACTCTCTTTTCCCAGTCTTGGTTTTTTTCATCTTTTGACTCCTTTGTGAGTTGATTATGCCTCCTTTGGCTCATTTTGAATAATTCCTTTAAGCAAGCATATTTCATTAGTTTCCGGTAATACCTTTAAGAATTTTTAGACTAAAACAGAAGTAAAAGAGAGCAAATAATAAGTTAAAATCCCCACTTATAACACATGTGGGAGATTCTATTGTTGTTGACCGTGTGTATCGGTTGTGTTTGGTTGTTATTACTGGTTTTGAGACCAGAGCCGATGTATTATAGCTCAGTATGGTAGATTTTGATATTACCTTGGGCATCGAATGGTTGTCGCCGTATTATTCTATTCTTGATTGTCACGCCAAGACCGTGACGCTAGCTTTGCTAGGCTTGCCGCGGTTAGAGTGGACGGGTACCTTAGATTACACTCCTAGTAGAGCTATTTCATTTCTTAAAGCTCAACGAATGATTGAAAAGGGGTGTGATGCGTATCTAGCTTATGTGAGAGATGTTTGTAGTGATACACCTACAATTGAGTCAGTCCCAATAGTGAGGGATTTCCCTTATGTATTTCTAGATGATCTTCCAGGCATGCCGCCCGACAGAGATATCAACTTTGGCATTGATTTGTTGCCGGGCACTCAACCCAAGTCTATTCCTCCATATCGTATGGCTCCTCCTGAGTTGAAGGAGTTGAAGAAACACTTATAGATATTGCTTGATAAGGGCTTTATTAGGCCTAATGTGTCACCTTGGGGTGCTCCGGTCTTGTTTGTGAAGAAAAAGGATGTTCTATGCGTAAGTGCATTGATCATCACCAGTTGAACAAAGTTACAATGAAGAACATGTATTTTTTTGCCTTGTATTGATGACTTATTTGATCAGTTACAGGGCACCAAAAATTTTTTCCAAGATTGACTTGCATTCAGGCTATCATCAGTTGAAGATTCGGGAGCCAGACATCCCGAAGACTACTTTCAGGACTCGATATGGTCACTACGAGTTCCTTGTAATGTCATTTGGGCTGACCAACGCCCCAGTAGCATTTATGCATTTTATGCGCAGTGTATTTCGGCCCGATAATGACTTGTTCATCATTGTCTTTATTGACGACATTTTGGTGTACTCTCGGAGTCGGGAGGATCATGAGCAACACCTGAGGACTGTGCTTCAGACCTTGAGAGAAATGAAGTTATATGCAAAATTTTCAAAGTGAGAGTTTTGGTTAGATTCAGTGGAATTTTTGGGTCACATAGTGTCGAGTGAAGAGATAAAGATGGATCCAAAGGAGGTGGAAGCAGTGCAGAGTTGGCCCAGATCATCCTCAGCTACGGAGATCTAGAGTTTTCTTGGATTGGACACCATCGATTTGTTTAGGGATTCTCATATATTGCATCACTATGACCAGGCTAACCCAGAAGGGTGCTCCGTTCAGGTGGACAGAGGAGTGGGAGGAGAGCTTTCAAAAGCTCAAGACATCTTTGACTACAGCTCCACTATTGGTATTGCCTACAGGTTCGGGGTGTTATTTTTTTTATTCTGATGCATCGCAGATTGGTCTTGACGCGGTGTTGATGTAGGACCATAGGGTGATTGCCTACACGTCTAGACAGCTGAAGGTGCATGAAAAGAACGGTCTTGTCCACGACCTTGAGTTAGAAACTATTGTTCATGCCTTAAAGATTTGGAGGCACTATTTGTACGGGGTCCCTTGTGAGATCTACACTGATCACCGTAGTTTGCAGCATCTGTTCAAGTAGAAGAATCTTAACTTGTGTCAGTGGGGGTGGTTAGATCTACTTAAGGATTATGATATCACTATTCTATATCATCCCTGGAAGGCCAATGTGGTGGTCGATGCCTTGAACCGCGGGGGGGGGTAGTTTGGGGAGCTTAGCATATTTACCAGCAGTAGAGATGCCATTAGCATTGGATGTTTAGGCTTTGGCCAAGCAGTTTGTTGGATTGGATATTTCTGAGCCGAGTCGAGTTTTGGCTTGTGTGGTCTCCCAGTCTTCTCTTTATGATCGTTGTCACGCCCTCTTTTTCGCGAAATCGGGTTTCGACATTTTTTGGGACAACTCCCTTCCTTTTGGGATGGGTGTATGGGATTTGAAGAGTCGCTACCTAAGGGATTGAGGTGCGTTAGGTCACCTAGAGCAGTTAACTCATGAAACTAGTTTGCATCACCAGAGATCGGGTAAGGGCTCAAAATTACCTTGAGTGGAAGGTATTAGGCACCCCTCGAGGTCCACAACAGTGGGTCCCGGCCGAACTTAACTAAGCGAATTAGTCTTAAAGGAAAATAAAGCAATTTAGAAAACTATTATCAAAACATGAATTAAAAGGGGTCCTAAGTTTTTTAGCCTATAGGATCATTTCCATGCAATACTTGGTAACTTTCCCCAAGTTGGGGTGCTACACATAGTATTAGCGCACGGGTCATCATTTCCTTTACTACCCAATTACTATCTTTCAGTTGTTACTTAAGCGTTCTAGTAGCTTCTAACTTGTTCCTTATGCGTGCACTACCCGTCCCTTACCTATGGTCCTGGAGGTGTTTAGGACCTCTATTTAAGAAAGTTCTAGACTGGCGTATGTTGCTTAAAATGAGAAAAATCTAGGCGACAAACAAAATTTAGATAGGACTATCATGTAAGGAGAAAATAAGGGCTCATGTTAACCTCCACAAGTAACAACAAATGCACGCAGTTCAATCATCAAATTTCATTAATTTAGGATCCTATAGCAGGATATCTAGATGGGCATAAACAGAATGTAAGAAACCAGTTTATTAAAACGAACATTGGGACCTACTGGCTTGCCAACTAATTCGATTAAATTCTGAATCTGGGCAAATTTCAAGCAGCAAGGGATCACAGTTTTTAGACCCAAAATTTTTAATAACCCTACAAGTTTGCCTAAGTGATAACCAGAGCAGAATCCTATGGGCATGGCATCCACAATTGTTAATTATAGACCTATAACATGGTTTCTAAGCGAGTTACTAATTTTAACTCATGAAAACAGATTTTATCTCTTTAGATCCTATAGGCATGCTTTCTAATTTCAAGAATTAATTAACTCCTATAGGCATGATTTCTAAGTGTTGAAATTGATTTGTTTATTTCCTATAGACATGGTATCTAAATTGAAGAAAACTTATTTTTACATCTCCTATAGGCATGATATCTAAGTTGAAACTGATTTTTAATCCCTATAGGCATGAATTCTATTAATCACATGTGGGCAGAATCTTTGACAAGTCACCAAGAAAGTTTAGTAATTCATACAGATACGATCATATATACATGATCACTAATGCACGTTGAGATTTGAAATATGTGTAGATCCTATGAACATAGATTCTAATGCAGAATTAACAAAAGACCTACAGGCATTGTCTCTAATATTCCGAAAATATGAAGATTCAAAGTCACAAACAGTCAGAAGAACATCTTGTCGGCAGGATCTCTAAATGAACGGTAACATGCACATAAGGAACCAACACAATAGACCAATAGGCAGGATTTCTACCCGAGTTTTTTAAAAAAGAT
>ML410251.1:29147-96770 GCA_005239525.1 Nicotiana knightiana
ATCTGTTTATTACAGAGATTATTACATTATTACAGCCCAATAATGAATAAATTACACAGCAAAATTCATTATACTATAGGGAGCCTTCATAGGCCCAATATTAACATGGAAACAAGGCCTTCAAGCAAAGCAAGTCTGAAGTATACAGGTGGTCCATCCATGGTACACAAAATTGGGCTTCTGGTGTGTCAAAGTTCCCAAGGGCCTCAAGGATCCCGGGCAATGCTCACACCAGAACCTTACTTAGAGAAATAGTAGTTTGTAAAAGATTGGAAGACCAGCCCCAATGTGTCAGAGTTCGGAGGAGTCTCAAGGACCCTAGGCAGTGCTCACATTGGGGGTTATAGGACCCTAAATAACTAAGAGTAGAAGTTTGAAAAACCAGTATATAAAGAGTAGGGGAACGGTTTTAGAAAACAGTTTAGTCTCATGAAGCAAACAGATTCAGATTACACAGAGTTGTACCAGGAAACAAATAGAACATATATTCAGCAGATAGTTCAAGTAGATTGGTACTTGTTCAAACTAGCTACTCATACTAGTATCACAAAAGGACACTTAACAGACAAAATTGTCCACACATTACATGCTTGCAGTATCTAGCAATGTTCGAAACAGTGAACATACAACTAAATCAAACAAGATTTCACATTATTGGAAATAACTTAGTTTAGCATTGTCACTAAATTGAGTCATATAGGCGTATATCAAACAGAAACATGCTGAGGTTTGAAATAAACTAACCAAACAAGCACATAGAACAGAATAGGATAACAGGAACTAAAGCATGCCAGTTGAGAAAGAAGTAAGCAGGAATCATAGATCAGATAGAAGCATGCTAAGGTTGAAATAAAATAACCACATAAGCACATAGAACAAAATGGGATAACATGAGTTAACACATACCAGTTAGGAAGAAAGTAAAACAGGAATGTAATGGCAGTTTGGATCCAGAGAGTTTAGCCTTGGCTTCCAGCCGGGTAAACAGTGCAGCAAATCAGAGTGATAGAAAGAACTCAAGTTTATGAGAGAACAGACAGCTTTGAGAATTTTGAATTTAAGAATTGTTCAGTAAAGAAGTTGTGCGTGTGAGTGTAAGAGTCTCAGTGTAAGTCTCTTCGTATGTAGGTAGATGTGTCTGAGTGTAAGTGTGTAAGAGTTTTTGAAATCAGAACAATGAAAGGCTTTTTATAGCATGCAATAGAATAAAACCAAATAAGGTATGAAATTAATTATACACAAATAAGGTTATGAAAAATCAATTAACCAATCAATTAGGGTTAACAGAGACCAATTAATAGGACATAATCACGTAAATATTACTTAAATTAAGGAGAATCTTTCACGGAATAAATCAGCAGACAATATTAGGGTTAAATAAGGTAAGCAGTAAGTCTAGAAATCAATTATAGGTCGGTCATAATAATCAAAGCCCAAAAATCAGGCCAGTAAGGGAAATAAGGATAGTATCCCCAATTATACATAAGGTAAAAATCTGCTAAGGAAATAATAGTATTAAAGGAAAGCACAATGTCAAACCCTAATTAGGCAAGTAAATCAATTAAGCACTTTAATTGACAGATCCAAAGTAAACGGGCAAAACATTATAACAAACAGTCGAATAATTGAAATTCTAAGGCATATCAAAGACATAGAGATGAAACTCAAGTAAAAATCAATCGAAACAGTAAAGAAGAAAACAAGAGTTGAAACATTTAGACATTTAAACATTTTTGCAGAAACCCCATTAGAAATTAAAACCCTAGCTTTTAGGAAAAAATGAAATCGGTTAACAATAATAGTTAAAACAAAAAATCTTAAGGGAGAAATACCAAAACAAACTCAAAATCGCTTCAGATCTAAAGAGATCTAAACGGATTTAACCAAAAATAGCTAGGTTCATGAAAATAAACAGAGGTGAATCAAATATGGTTTATACCAGAGATTTGAAACCATAAAACACGAAAGTATTAGTACTCACAGTCATCAGAGTGAATATAGACGGATTAACCGAGAAAGGAGAGATTTTGGAACCAAATATGGTTCGTATCTCTTGAGATTATCCTCAAGTAACATGAAAATCAAACCACCAGTTGAGAGATGACGCCGGATAAGGCATGGAATCAGAGGAAAACCCCATGAATCAAGGGGATATTAGTGACGGCGGGTTAGGGTTAGAAGAGGGTGAGAGAGAAGAGAGGAGGGAAGGGATTGAAGTACGGCGGATTCATAAAAATAGGGGTAGGGTTAGGAGGTTTGTGTAATTAAAAAAGGAAAGGGTGTCCTGGACCGTTGATCTTCTGAGATCAACGGCCAGGATTAGTTCTAGGCTGGGGCGGGTTATAGATATTGGGTTATTGAGTTTGGGTATTGGGTTATGGGTTAGGATAATTGGGCTGATAGTTATTAGGTTGGGGTCCGAAAATTAATTAAAAGGGGCTATATTTTAAATACCAACTCAATTTAACAAAATAATTAATAAATGATGAAATATGCAATTTGTGTATGAAAATGATTTAAAATAATTATTTAATATTATAAAAATATAAAAGTTTATTTCCGTGTAAAAAATAAAGTAATTATCCATACATGGGCTATTATTGCAAAGTTATTGCAATTATAACCTAAAGATGTAAATGTAATTATGCATACAATAATTAAAGCTTAATATAAATATAAAATGATAAAATTAGTCAATAAAATTATTATAAAATTACTTTTGATGCAATTAGTAATTATTTAGATAATAAAATGATGGAATAAATTAATTTAAAATCCTTTAGAATTACAGAAAATTATGGAAATATACTAATTGATGCGCATGCATTATTTTGAAAATATATATGCATTTTGAAAATATATATAGGAAAAATTAGGTATCAACAGCTGCCCTGTCTTTACCCGGGAAGGATGAAAGAGTTATCGGGTAAAGATATTATGGCCAGTTTTGACCGAATGGAGTGATTTGAGAGATATAGGCTGCACTCTGATTTTTGAGCTACCTACATATCCCTGGTTTTATAGGAATCAGGTTGTGTGTAGTTCTGGACCTACCAGCGAAATAAACGAATGAAGCTATCACAAGGACGGACACAAGGTTTCGAGTAGGTAAAACGGTTTTGGTGGGCAGTCAGGTTTGAAATAGTCTGAGGGAACTGGAGCAGGATTGCTCCTGTTGGGATAACAGTTACTCATTGGGTCACCTTCAAGTCAAAAGATGTACTACAAGCATATACGCATAACTTTGTGTAAATTTAGACATGATGCAAATTCCCTTCAGACCATGAAAATTGTCTTGGGACGGTTGAGGATGACGTCCTTAGACCATGACGTCCCCGGCCATGAGTTGTGCGGTAAGGGATTTACAGGACATGAAAGTATGTTCTTGGGCCATGAAAATGGTGCCTCCGGACCATGACGCCTTTGAATAATGATGTGCAAATTTGAGAAATCCTCAGGCCATGGCAGGATGTCTTCCGGCTATGAGGATAGTGCCTTTAGACTATGATGCCTTTGGATAAGTTGGCTATATTTCAGCCCATGAGGTGCAGAGACATGATGCTAGAAGCGATAAGACAGGACTTAGTCTTGTATGAAGTTGAGGGCAGAGCTTAGCCCGAGAGAAGAGAACAATGCAAGAGAGACAGTGCTTAGTCTCGTGCGAGATTCGGGACAGTGCTTAGTCCCATGCAAAGAGAAGGCAGTGCTTAGCCTTATGCAAATAGGGAGGCAGGTCTTAGCCTCATGCAAGATTCGGGACAGTGCTTAGTCTCATGCAAAGAGAAGGCAGTGCTTAGCCTTATGCAAGTAGAGAGGCAGGGCTTAGCTTCATGCAAGATTCGGGACAAGGCTTAGTCCCATGTAAATAGAAGGCAGTGCTTATCCTTATGCAAGTGAAGAGGCAAGCCTTAGCCTCATCCAAGATTCTGGACAGTGCTTAGTCCCATGAAAGGAGAAGACAATGCTTAGCCTTATGCAAGTACAGAGGCAGGTCTTAGCCTCATGCAAGATTCGGGACAGGTCTTAGTCCCATAAAAATAGAAGGCAGTGCTTAGCCTTATGCTAATGGGAGGCAGGGCTTAGCCTCACGCAGGACCAAGACAAGGCTTAGTCTCATGCAAATGGGAGAGGCAGGGTATAGCCTCATGCAAGATTGGGACAGAGCTTAGTCTCATGCAAAGAGAAGGCGGTGCTTAGCCTTATGCAAGTGAAGAGGCAGGGCTTAGCCTCATGCAAGTTTCAGGATAGTGATTAGTCCCATGCAAGGAGAAGGGTAAGAGCGAAGTATTCTTAGATAACAATGTGTTTCTTGCATAGTTATTGTGTTGTTGCAACGGTATTTGTCACGATGATGTAGTCATGCATCCAAAGAAAAATTTGTGAGTTTTGCGGGGGAAGGTTGGTTCGTGCCTTCGTCTGCTTGACTTGCTCCGTCCTGTCTGAAGATCCTGTCCAAACTATTAGGGTAGTGTTTGCTAAAGCAAAGTTTCTTTTTCAAAATCATGCGTGCATAACTTTCAAAAGACATAATAGTATATAGTTTAGAAATTAGTTAGATGAACCAGTAACTGCGACATAATCAGAGACATTGTGACTTCCTCTACTGTAGAATTTTAAGGGTCCTTCTCAAAATTCTGCCCCAGTTAACTGGATGAATTTTCTGACCGTTCTGTATGCTGTGGTTTACTGAACTTACTTTAGAATTTTGAGGGTCCTCAAAATTCTGCCACAGTTTCTAATAATGGGGAGAATGGAAATTTTATTGAATTGTGACCGAACCCACAGGGCTGTCTATGTATCCCCTCTTATGCGGGAATCAGGTCGAGAGTAGTTCAAATTACATCATGTAGAAAAGCATAAGATGATTTTACACATAATATCTTTTGACTGCGTCTGAGTTGATATGCTTTGCCCAAATTTCCCCATCCATCTCTTCGAGTATGAGCGCTCCTCCTATCAGTACTCTGTGAACTATGTAAGGACCTTGCCAGTTAGGAGAGAATTTTCCTTTGGCTTCATCTTGATGTGGAAAGATCTTTTTCAGCACCAGCTGCCCCGGTGTGAACTGTCTTGGCTTTACCCTTTTGTTGAAAGCCCTGGACATTCTATTCTAATGAAGCTGACCGTGACATACTGCATTCATCCTCTTTCCGTCTATGAGTGCTAGTTGCTCATAGCGGCTCTTTATCCATTTTATGTCGCTAATTTCGGCTTCTTGTATGATTCTCAAGGAAGGAACTTCCACTTTGGCGGGAATGACAGCTTCAGTACCATAAACCAGCAGATAGGGAGTTGCCCCGGTTGATGTGTAGACTGTGATACGGTATCCCAGTAAGGCGAATGGTAGTTTATCGTGCCATTGTTTATGATTTTCTACCATTTTCCTTAGAATTTTCTTGATGTTTTTGTTGGAAGCTTCCAAGGCTCTATTCATTTGAGGCATGTACGCTATGGAATTCTTGTGTTTGATTTTGAAAGTTTCATACATGGATTTCATCAAATCACTGTTGAGATTGGCAGCATTGTTAGTGATGATGGATTCTGGAGCTCCAAATCGACAAACGATTCGGTCGCGGACAAAATCCATAATGACCTTCTTGGTCACATCTTTGTAAGATGCATCTTCAACCCATTTGGTGAAGTATTAGATGGCCACTAAAATGAACCGATGTGAGTTTGAGGCGGTGGGCTCGATTGGACCAATGATGTCCATTCCACAAGCAGCAAAGGGCCAAAGCAAGCTTGTTGCATTAAGCTCGTTCAGCGTCACTTTTATCATGTCTGCATGCATCTGACATTGGTAGCACTTCTGAACATACCAGATGCAGTCTGTTTCCATGGTCATCCAAAAGTAGATGGCCCTGAGTATCTTCTTGGCCAAGACAAAGCCATTCATGTGTGGACCACAGGTTCCGGCATGTATCTCCTCGAGCAATTTAGAAGCCTCTTTTGTGTCGACACACCTTAAAAGTACTAGATCAGGTGCTCTTCTATATAGGGTTCTTCCACTTTGGAAGAAGTGATTGGACAACCTCGGAAGCGTGCATTTTTTAGTATGGTTTGCATGCTCCGGGTATTCTCCTTTCGACAAATACTCTTTGATGTCGTGGAACTAGGGTTTTTTGTCTGTTTCCTCTTCAACATGAGCAAAATATGCCGGCTGGTTATGGATCCTTACTAGAATGGGATCGATGAAGTTCTTGTCTGGATGTTGTATCATTGATGACAAGGTGGCCAATGCGTCAGCAAATTCATTCTGAATCTTGGGGACATGCCGGAACTCTATCTTTGTGAACCTATTCTTTATTTCTTGTACATGATGTAGATATGGAAGTATCTTGGAATTCTTAGTAGCCCACTCTCCTTGTACCTGGTGCACAAGCATATCTGAATCCACGATCACCAGCAAATCCTGAATGTTCATATCAGCAGCCAGGTTAAGACCTAATATGCAAGCTTCATATTCTGCCATGTTTTTAGTGCATGGGAATATGAGTTTTGCAGACACCGGCTAATGCTGATCAATTTCTGATACTAAGATGGCTCTGATGCTGACTCCCTTGAAATTTGCAGCTCCGTCAAAAAACATTCTCCAATCATCGTAGGCTTTAGCAATGTCTTCTCCTACGAATGATACCTCCTCATCAGGAAAATACGTTTTTAGGGGTTCGTATGCTCCTCCCACAGGATTTTCAACAAGGTGGTATGCCAATGCTTGTCCTTTGACTTTCTTCTGAGTTACATAGATGATGTTGAACACACTCAGCAAGATTTTTCACTTGGCCAGCTTCATAGTAGGCATGGGCTTTTTAAAGATGTATTTTATGGGATCCATTCTCGAAATGAGATATGTAGTATAAGCATAGAAGTAGTGTTGTAGCTTCTGAGCTATCCAGGTTAGAGCGCAGCAAGTGCATTCTAGCAGAGAGTAACGTGATTCATATGGAGTGAACTTCTTACTCAAGTAATATATTGCCTGCTCCTTTATTCCTGTCTCATCATGCTACCCTAGAACACAACCGAAAGCTCCATCTAACATTGGAAGGTAGAGTAGCAGTGGTCTAACCGGCTCCGGTGGGACTAAAACTGGTGGTATGGACAAGTATTCCTTGATCTTGTCAAATGCCTTTTGACAATCCTCGGTCCAACTAGTTGCAGCGTTCTTCTTCAGCATTTTGAAAATCGGCTCGCATATTACTGTGGATTGTGCTATGAAACGGCTGATGTAGTTGAGGCGTCCCAGGAAACTCATCACATCTTTCTTGCTTTTTGGTGGTGGTAATTTTTGTATGGTTTTGACCTTTGATGGGTCCAACTCTATTCCCCGGCGACTGACGATGAATCTCAACAACTTTCCGGCAGGAACCCCAAATGCACACTTTACGGGATTTAGTTTCAGGTTATATTTCCGCAATCGGTCAAAGAATTTCCTCAAGTCTTCCATGTGATCTTCGGCCTTCTTGGATTTAATGATGACATCATCCACATATACCTCTATCTATTTATGTATCATGTCATGGAAAATGGTTGTCATTGCCCTCATGTAGGTGGATCCATCATTCTTTAAACCGAATGGAATCATTTTGTAGCAGTACATTCCCCATGGTGTAATGAAGGTTGTTTTCTCGGTGTCTTCTTCATCCTTCCAGATCTGAGGGTAACCTGCAAAGTAATCTATAAAGGACTGGAGTTCATGCTTGGTGCAATTGTTGATCAGCATGTGTATATTTGGTAATGGGAAATCATCCTTGGGACTTTCTCTGTTTAGATCTCGATAATCAACACAGACTCTGACTTTCTCATATTTCTTTGGAACCTATACAATGTTGTCCATCCAAGTTGGGTGTGCAACTACCTTGAGGACCTTGGCTTTGATCTGCTTGGTTACTTCTTCCTTGATTTTCAGGCTCATGTCTGGCTTGAATTTCCTGAGTTTTTGCTTCACTAGCGGACACATTGGATTTGTAGCTAACTTGTGAGCCACTATGGATGTGCTCAACCCTGTCATATCGTCATATGACCATGCAAATATATCATCATATTCTTTCAGGAACCGAGTGTATTCTTCTTTCTCTGATGGTGACAAATGGATGCTTATGCGGGTTTACTTGACGGTTTTGGAGTCTCCCAAGTTGACTATCTCGGTCTCGTCCAGGTTAGACTTGGGCTTGTTCTTAAAGTTCTCCACTTCTCTGACAATTTCCTCAGGTATTACATCCTCTTCTTCTATTTCTTCCGAGTCACTGTCCTTCTGTTGCGTTGTCTCATTACAAGTCACAGTTCTTGGTTCATCAAGATAAGAAATAGTAATGATGTAGGGATAAAGATATGAAAGAAAAATAGTAATAATAAAACATCAAGCCATTTAGAATGTCAAACAAAATGATTTCAAATATAAAAAAATTTCGAAACGGAACAATAAAAATATTACTTAAAGCAAAATGCCTAAGAGGAAATCATTTTCAAAAGTAAACAATGTTATCAACCTTGCTATCCCGAGATTCGTCGGGCCCTTGGTGGTTTAACGGTCCAGTTCTTGAGAGATGCTCCCTTCTCCACTGTCTGGATAGTGAGGCCGTCTTCCTCCTCCTCCTCAACTATTACACAACAATCCATATCATCTTCTTCCAAGAACAAATTCCTCAATGCTGCCAAGGCTTCTTTTTCGTCTGACCCCCATATTGTATCGGCCTGATGGAAGGTCTGATTCAGGTGCGGCACGAGTTTCTCAAGAGGAAAGTATGGACCATGCCATGGTGGCGACCAATTCTAATATTCCTGCCAGGTATACTGATATCCGAGCCCGAAAGTTGTGCCATGGTGCTTCAGTTGTACTGGTTTTGAGATACCTTGAAGCTTTTTACCAAGCCCCTTACTAGTTTCATACCCTGCCCATGCCAGTATTCTCTCTATTTTGCTACTCCACCATTTATCCTTCTCAACCGCGTTAACACGCTCGATGCGATGGTAGGTTTTTCCACTTAACTTCCTTCTGTTTTCTACCACCGGAACAGTCTGACTGGTGTAAATGGGTTTTCTCCCATCTCCATGGATAATCACTTCTTGATGGTTCCATTCAAATTTTACCTCTTGGTTCAAAGTAGATGCGACAGCTCCAGTGGCATGTATCAAAGGCCATCGCAGCAGCATATTGTAGGAGGCGAATATGTCTAGTACCTTGAATTCAACATCGAACCAGGTAGGACCCATTTGCAAGCATAGGTTGGTTTCTCTAATCGTGGCTCTTTGTGACCCATCGAATGCTTTCACATTCATAGATCCTGCTCGTATTTTCATGTAGTCCCTTGCCCAACCTTTTCAGAGTTGTCAGCGGACAGATGTTGAGGCTGGACCCTCCGTCTATCAGAACTCTGGCAATGAACTTATCTTCACATTGCACTGTAATGTGCAGTGCCCTGTTGTGGCTTAATCCTTCAGGTGGCAATTCTTCTTCATGGAAGGTGATATTATGGATTTCCCTTACTTGTCCTACCATATTGACCATGTCTCCGCTAGTAATGTTGTTGGGCACATATATTTCATTCAGTACCTTCATCAGAGCATTCATGTGTGCTTCGAAATTTTGCAGCAACGATAAGATGGATATATGGGCGAGAGTCTTATTCAGATGATCCACAACAGAATACTGCCTTGCTTGTAACTTCCTCCATAGGTCATCTCGACCAGTCTCAATAACGTGCGGTTTACTGGAAGCTTGCTTACTGGCTTCTCCCAAATGTTCAGGTGTATAAACCCTTCCTGTTCTAGTCATTCCTTGTGCAGCACCGGATTATTCCATCTTCGAACTTCCTTTTCTTCTAGCCTCGGTCACATAATCCCAAGGTATAGCATTGGAACTGAAGGGTGGTGTGTATTCCACTGTTACAGTGAAAGGTGTGTCCACCTCCACCTTAAATGGAGCGGGTGTTGTTGCAGGTGGGGTTACTTCTATTTCAAAAGGAGCCGATGCGGCTACCTCAACTTCAACTGGTGGCTGCACCTGCACCACAATAGGATTGAGTGTGACTGTAGGTTTCTTAGGATCATCACCTTCTCGAATAAGCCCAATTGATCCCTCCGGATCCCATTCTTCATCAGTTTTTATCACATTGACCCCTTCACCCCTATGATCTGGGAGGGGATTGTTGCGGACATTAGATGCAGTTTCCTTTACCTGTATGACCTTATTATCAATCAGTGTTTGGATCTTGTCTTTCAAGGTGCGGAACTCATCAATAGTGTCTCCCTTCATGCCGGAATGGTATGCACAGGTCATGTTTGGATTGACCCATTGAGATGAATTCTCCATTGCCACAGCGAGAATAGGGGTGACATAACCAGCAGCTTTCAATCTCTCGTACAACTGGTCGATGGGTTTAGCAATGGCGGTATATTATCTGGGTGGCTTGCAGTCAAAATTAGGCCTGGATTTTTGGTAGTTTGGATGAGTTGGAGGTGACTGATAATAGGATGGTTGGGAATTATAGGTACGGTAGGTGGTAGCAGGTTGGGAATATCTGGGAGGTGATGGTTGGTATGTGGGTGGAGGTGTTTGGTATACAAATGGAGTTTTTGGGCCTTGGGCAACCATTACTGTTCCCACTTCTTTGTTCTTTGATATGCCACCTGATTGTAGTGCTTTATTCTGGCCTGCAGTGCCTCGAAATTTGTCACCATTCCACTTTTGATACCTTCCTCGATCCTTTCTCCGAGCTTGATGATATCGGAGAACTTGTGATTCTTGATTACCATTAACCTTTCATAATATTGTGGATCCTGAGCCCTCACAAAGAACTTGTTCATCTGCTCTTCATCTAATGCCGGTCTAACCTTCGCTGCTTCTGACCTCCATCGAGTAGCATACTCGCGGAAAGTCTAAGTGGGCTTCTTCCTGAGATTCTAGATATAGAAGACGTTTAGTGCATTTTCCGTGTTGAATCTGAATCTATCCATGAAATCCGATGCCATGTTTACCTAATTAGCCCATTTATTGGGATTTTGACTTATGTACCAAGATAGGGCGTCTCCAGTGAGGCTTCTCATGAATAGCTTCATGCGAATATTTTTGTCCTTTTCAACCCCTACGAGCTTGTCACAGTAGGTTCTCAAATGTACCTTTGGGTCACCCGTTCCATCGAAAATTTCGAACTTAGGAAGTTGTAACCCTCCGGCAGTTCCACATATGGCTGAATGCACAAATCCTCATAATTCAAACCTTCGATTCCTTTGCCTCCTTCAACACCCTGAACTCGTCTTGTGAGTTTCTATAGCTCCTCTGCCATGTTCTTAATGAGCAGGTCCTTCTCGAAAAATTCGGGTGTATATGAGATTAGTTGAGTAGAGTGGGGTAAGGTTTCCATGTATATGGGGTTGTTTTGGTGAAGGCCAGGAGTTTGGCTATAGTGTTGATCATTGGTTGAATTTTGGGGATCGGGGATAGGATGTAGGGTATTCTGAGGAGTGTGGTAAGTGGTTTGCGGATATTGAGTCGGGAGATGCAGATGTTGAGAAGGTGTAGGTATGGGTAAACGATTTTGAGGAGGGGTTGTATATTGGTGGGGTATGGGAGGATTATGCAGGCGTTGGTTGGGTGTATTCCGGGGAGGTGCCGGGTTTGGGTATTTGGATGGTTGATATCTGGGACGTTTAGTGTGAGGGAGAGGTTTTCCAAGTTACGGACCTGCTCAAGCTCACCTTGTAGTTCAAGTATTTTCTTTTCAAGCCGCAAAACCAAGTCATTTGGTGCCGAAGTACTCCGACCATCAGAAGTTTCCACATTCTCAGCTTGTGCGATGTTGTCTTCACTCATATTATCCATCTTAGCTTTCCCTTTGCCTTTTGATGCAGTTGGAGGAGGAGGAGGTGGAGGGCCTCTGGATCTGGTGTGATATGCTGATGATGTCAGTATGTGCGAACCAACCTTGTGGAATGGGAATAATCAAAAAGGAAATAAAACAAAAGGTAGCCAAGTCAGTAAGAGTTCTGAAAAGAGTATTTGCAGTATTTAAACACATAGTGCGGGAATGTAAATTCACGTCCTAATTTGGGAGCCTCGTTGTGCCCGAGGTAGGCGTAAAGACAATTTGATTTGGAGTATTTAAGTGCCAATAATTGCTTCATTTCATTAATGTAAAAGTAGATGAATCTAAAACGACGCTAAATAAGATAAGTCACTAATGGCGTTTGGCCTTATTACATTTGATGGGGACTTCGTGCCTCATTTTCTGCAAAACAAATAAGGTTAGACCCTCTCCCCCTCCAGGTTTGACTACTTATACATCAGTGATTAGCATATTGGCACTTAATTCTCCAAATTAATGCACAAATCATGGTTGCGGCCGTTGGGATTATGGAAACCCCGGTGGACTTTTGGACAAGGCTTTTCTTAAAGAGTTATTATGTGGACAACATATTAACCGTGGATAGGTTTGACCATGATGCATGTACAATAAATTAGAGTAAGGTTTCTAAGAGGTCTAAACTGGTACCCTCAAGCGAACAAATTGAGGGGGAAGGCACAGAATCATTGACTGCACCGCTGATCGGCTAGTTTTACCATAAATAAGCCTTTCCAAATTCAAAGGGGTGATATAAAGGAAGAGCGCAAACACTCATCAAGCGTTGCTATGGTATTGATTACGCACGCGTGGAATATGATGTTGAGCATGATTTATGCAACGGAAAATAGCATGTTGTCACGTATTTGCACGTTAGAAAATGATAAATGCGATATTTAATAATTGAAAAGGCATTTTAAGAAAGAAAACAAAGAGACAAGTCAGTTTCCATGGTAAAAAGGAAATCATAAATGCTTGAAAATAGGCACTTAAATTCACATAAAGAGGGAAAGGGAAACGGTGCACACGCATTAACAGAATAAAGGATGCTTAAATACTAATTCACGAAAAGCAAGTTTGTTATGATAAGAGCCTAAGGGTTATCCCCAGCAGAGTCTACATACTGTTGCGCCCCATTTTTCGCGAAATCGGGTTTCGACGTTTTTTGGGACAACTCCCTTCCTTTTTTGATGGGAGTATGGGATTTGAAGAGTCACCACCTAACGAATTGAGGTGCGTTAGGGCACCTAGAGCAGTTAACTCATGAAACTAGTTTGCATCACTAGATATCGGATAAGGGTTCGAAATTACCTTGAGGGGAAGGTATTAGGCACCCCTCGAGGTCCACAACGGTGGGTCCCAGCCGAACTTAATTAAGAGAATTAGTCTTCAAGGAAAATAAAGCAATTTAGACAACTATTATCAAAACATGAATTAAAAGGGGTCCTAAGTTTTTTAGCCTATAGGATCATTTCCATGCAATCTTGGTAATTTTCCCCAAGTTGGGGTGCTACACATAGTATTAGCGCACATGTCATCATTTCCTTTACTACCCAATTACTATCTTTCAGATGTTACTTAAGTGTTCTAGTAGCTTCTAACTCGTGCCTTATGCGTGCATTACCCGTCCCTTACCTACGGTCCTAGAGTTGTTTAGGACCTTTATTTAAGGTAGTTCTAGACTGACCTACGTTGCTTAAAATGAGAAAAATCTAGACGAGAAACAAAATTCAGATAGGACTATCATATAAGGAGCATAGAAGAGCTCATGTTAACCGCCACAAGTAACAACAAATACACGCAGTTCAATCAGAAAATTTCATTAATTTAGGATCCTATAGGCAGGATATCTAGATGGGCATAAACAGAAGGTAAGAAACCAGTTTATTAAAACGAGCATTGGGACCTACTGGCTTGCCTACTAATTTGATTAAATTCTGAATCTGGGCAAATTTCAAGCAGCAAGGGATCACAGTTTTTAGACCCAAAATTTTTAATAACCCTACAAGTTTGCCTAAGTGATAACCAGAGCAGAATCTTATGGGCATGGCATCTACAATTGTTAATTATAGACCTATACCATGGTTTCTGAGCGAGTTACTGATTTTAACTCATGAAAACAGATTTTATCTCTTTAGATCCTACAGGCATGCTTTCTAATTTCCAGAATTAATTAACTCCTATAGGCATGATTTCTAAGTGTTGAAACTGATTTGTTTATTTCCTATAGACATGGTATCTAAATTGAAGAAAACTTATTTTTACATCTCCTATAGGCATGATATCGAAGTTGAAACTGATTTTTAATCCCTAGAGGCATGAATTCTATTAATCACATGTGGGCAGAATTTTTGACAATTCACCAAGAAAGTTTATTAATTCATACAAATATGATCCTATATACATGATCACTAATGCACGTTGAGATTGGAAATATGTGTAGATCCTATGAACATGGATTCTAATGCAGAATTAACAAAAGACCTACAGGAAGTGTCTCTAATATTCCAATATGAAGATTCAAAGTCACAAATAGTCAGAAAAAGATCTTGTAGGCAGGATCTCTAAATGAACGGTAACATGCACATAAGGAACCAACACAATAGACCAATAGGCAGGATTTTTACCCGAGTTTTTTAACAAAGATATAAACCCCCCCCCCCCCAGCTTTTACTAATAACCCCAGATCTGTTTATTGCAGAGATTATTACATTATTACAGCCCAATAATGAATAAATTACAGAGCAAAATTCATTATACTATAGGGAGCCTTCATAGGCCCAATATTAACGTGGAAACAAGGCCTTCAAGCAAAGCAAGTCTGAAGTATACAGGTGGTCCATCCATGGTACACAAAATTGGGCTTCTGGTGTGTCAAAGTTCCCAAGGGCCTCAAGGATCCCGGGCAATGCTCACGCCAGAACCTTACTTAGAGAAATAGTAGTTTGTAAAATATTGGAAGACCAGACCCAATGTGTCAGAGTTCAGAGGAGTCTCAAGGACCCTAGGCAGTGCTCACATTGGGGGTGAGTAAGACCCTAAATAACTAAGAGTAGAAGTTTGAAAAACCAGTATATAA
Source organism: Nicotiana knightiana (assembly GCA_005239525.1). NCBI lineage: Eukaryota > Viridiplantae > Streptophyta > Magnoliopsida > Solanales > Solanaceae > Nicotiana > Nicotiana knightiana. Next base: position 44,064 of record ML410251.1, read on the forward strand.
AGAGTAGGGGAACGGTTTTAGAAAAAAGTTTAGTCTCATGAAGCAAACAGATTCAGGTTACACAGAGTTGTACCAGGACACAAATAGAACCTATATTCAGCACATAGTTCAAGTAGATTGGTACTTGTTCAGACTAACTACTCATACTAGTATCACAAAAGGACACTTAATAGATAGAATTGTCCACACATTACATGCTTGCAGTATCTAGCAATGTTCAGAACAGTGAACATACAACTAAATCAAACAAGGTTTCACATTATTGGAAATAACTTAGTTTAGCATTATCACTAAGTGGAGTCATATAGGCGTATATCAAACAGAAACATGCTGAGGTTTGAAATAAACTAACCAAACAAGCACATAGAACAGAATAGGATAACAGGAACTAAAGCATACCAGTTGAGAAAGAAGTAAGCAGGAATCATAGATCGGACAGAAGCATGCTAAGGTTGAAATAAAATAACCACATAAGCACATAGAACAAAATAGGATAACAGGAGTTAACACATACGAGTTAGGAAGAAAGTAAACAGGAATGTAATGGCAGTTTGGATCCAGAGAATTTAGTCTTGGCTTCCAGCCGGCTAAACAGTGCAGCAAATCAGAGTGATCGAAAGAACTCAAGTTTATGAGAGAACAGACAGCTTTGAGAATTTTGAATTGTAAGAATTGTTCAGTAAAGAAGTTGTGTGTGTGAGTATAAGAGTCTCAGTGTAAGTCTCTTCGTATGTAGATAGGTGTGTCTGAGTGTAAGTGTGTAAGAGTGTAAGAGTGTAAGATTGTAAGAGTTTTTGAAATCAGAACAATGAAAGGCCTTTTATAGCATACAATAGAACAAAACCAACTAAGGTATGAAATTAACTATACACAAATAAGGTTATGAAAAGTCAATTAACCAATAAATTAGGGTTAACACAGACCAATTAATAGGACAGAATCACGTATGTATTACTTAAATTAAGGAGAATCATTCACGGAATAAATCAGTAGACAAGATTAGGGCTAAATAAGGTAAGCAATAAGTCTAGAAATCAATTATAGGTCGGCCATAAAAATCAAAGCCCAAAAATAAGGCCAGAAAGAGAAATAAGGAAAGTATCCCCAATTATACATAAGGTAAAAATCTGCTAAGGAAATATCGGTATTAAAGGAAAGCACAATTCAAACCCTAATTAGGCAAGTAAATTAATTAAGCACTTTAATTGACAGAGCCAAAGTAAACGGGCAAAACATTATAACAAACAGTCGAATAATTGAAACCCTAAGGCATATCAAAGATGTCACGACCCAAAATCCAACACAGGTCGTGATGGCACCCAACACCGAAGTCAGGCAAGCCAACAGCTGTTTACTAGTGAGATTATCCTTATTTAACATACAAATCCGACATATTCCCAAAGTTTTAAGCTTAACTCGTTTAGATAAAAGCATAAACATTTACCAACTAAGTAAATACAACCATAGATCGTGATCCAATATATATACAGTCCCAAAAATAATGAGTCTACTATGTGCGTGCCAGGAACTAGTGTCACGAGTCAACAGGCGAACTAGTAGAATATACAAAAGATGATACAACTATATTGTTGTCTGAGAGAAATAGACAGAAATAAACAAAAGATAACTCGATAGCACTGCTGAGGAACGTCAGGGGTGCAGCTCACCGTGTAGTCCGGTCCAGAATATAAGTCAAGCTCCGGTCGGATGACCAGAAACACTAGCCTCAGAACCTGTACAATTAAGTACAGAAGTGTAGCATGAGTACATAAATATATAAAGTAATAATGTAAAACACGATATACGGAATGCAGTAGACATGTGAGACAGTAAGCAGCAGATACCTATCAAATACAGAAAACCAGGAAACTACTGAAAATAAGCAACAATGTACACTTTCCTTTATTCCCCCAAATATCCGTCAAGTCAATATCAATGGAAAACAGTACCCAATAGCCCAAGAGCACACAAGGGTAAGACAACCGGCCGGAGTCATAAGGAAATATCTAGACACTGAATGGACGTAAAGCTTCCCCCGCTCGCAAATCATACTTGCGACTCGGGTGCTGACATATTTATATACAATTACCATAAAGCTCCCCTCAATCGCGAATCATACCTGTGATTCGAGTGCTGACACACTTATGTACAATTACAATAAAGCTCCCCTCGATCGCGAATCATACCTGCGATTCGAGTGCTGACACACTTATACCAATTATCATAAAGCTTCCCTCAATCGCGAATCATACCTGCGATTCGAGTGCTGACTCTCATACGTACATATGTATATATCGAGATCTCAATGACTTAGTAGGGCTACACACCTATACCTTTAATAGGGATTGATCAACTGGGAGTTCAGGTGCAACTTTTATACCATTTGCATACTAGTTCAAAGGTAATAAGCATACTGGTTCAAAGATAATAAGCAACTCAAAGTTTGGCTAAAGATACACATAAAGCATTTAATGTCATGCTCATAAGTCCTAAAACTACCCGACATAGCATGATAGTCGCCACGTACAGACTCTCGTCATGTTGTACGCACATAGCCCCCAAAACTTACACACAGCATATATAACACCTATGGGGAAAATTCCCTCTTACAAGGTTAGAAAGTAGACTCACCTTGTGTCGAATCTACCCCTCGGACCGAGGATGCGCCCGAACTCCGAACTCTACACCTGAGGACTCACAACTATCCAAATACGGTACAGTGGCATCAATGCATGCTCAAAGTAGGGAAATTATCCTATTTATTTAATAATTCAACATTCTTGAAGAATTTCCAAAATCCAACCACGGGCCCGCACGCTCAGATTCCAATAATTCTCGAAGGGAACACTCACCCAAGGCCTAAGGATCATTAATATATGATTTTTACTTGATTTCATATCAAATTCACGTTTAAATTCTCAAATTATCGTAAGCTCTAGGTTACTACCCAATTCTTGATTTTTCACTAATTTAGGTAGTTAATTAAGCTAGTAATCCATGCATGAAGCTAATATTGGAGTAAATTTTACTTACCTTATATGACCAGGTCGTTTGCTCCTCAAAAATGGTGGAAATCGACCCAAAGAAGAAGAAGATGATGAGAAAAATGTATTAAGACCCGTGTACAAAAACACACTGTCTGGACAGTGATTTCGCACCTGCGGAAATGGACTGGGGAGCCTGGGCCCGCACCTGCGTAGTGGAGACCGCACCTGCAGCTCCGCTCCTGCGGAACTTTGTCCGCACCTGCGTGAATTGGCCAGACCACTAGGGTTCGCACCTGCGACTGGTCAACCGCATCTGCGGTCACACCAGAACAGGTGCACCAGCAGCTATTTCAGTTTGTTTTTGGCCTCGTGTGGTGTTCGGGGGGCACCTGGGCCCACCCGAGCCCCAGTCCAAATATACCAACAAGTCCCAAATCAGAATACGGACTCGCTCGAGCCTTCGGAACACCCAAAACAATGCTAAAACTCAAAATCACACCTCAAAACCCTAAGAACCAAACTTAGGAACTTTAAGTTTTCTAGACTTCGCTAACGACGCGCCGAACCGACCAATACAACTCGGAATGGCACCAAATTTTACAGGCAAGTCATAATTAAAATAATGGAACTATTCCCGGTCTTCGAATTCCGTTCGGACCTCGATAACACAAAAACACGTCCCAAACCAAAATAGGAACTTAAAGAACTTCTTATTTTAATATTGGGCACTGAAATGCCCCCGGGTCATTAGAAACCCATTCCGAACATACGCCCAGGTCCAAAATCATCACACGAAGCTACCGGAACCGACGAAACTCGATTCCGAGGTCGTTTACCCAAAATGTTGATCGAAGTCAAACTTGGCCTTAAAGGCCAAACTTAAGGAACCAATCATTCCTATAGCACTCTAAACACCTCCGAATCCCGGACCACCAGTCCCAGTAAGTCATAAATCATAAAAAACCGCTATGGGAAGTTTCATTTAGGGGAACGGGGTCCGATAACGCAAAAACGACCGGTCGGGTCGTTACATTCCCCACCTCTTAAACAAATGTTCGTCCTCGAACGGGTCTAGAATCATACCTGAAATGCCGAATATGTGCGGATATTTGCTCCACATGTCCTCCTCGGACTCCCAGGTCGCCTCCTCAACTGGATGGCCCTTCCACTGGACTTTTACGGCAGAAACTCTCTTGGACCTTAACTGGCGGTCCTGTCTATCAATAATAGCAACTGGCTCCTCCTCGTATCCCAACCTCTCATCCAACTGAATAGTGCTGAAATCAACCACATGAGAGAAGTCGGTGTGGTACCTCCGGAGCATGGACACATGAAAAACTGGATGAAATCCTGATAAACTGGGAGGCAAGGCCAGCTCATAAGCAACCTCCCCAACTCACCTCAATACCTCGAATGGACCTATAAACCTCGGGCTCAGCTTGAACTTCTTCCCAAACCTCATAATACCCTTCATAGGCGAGACTTTCAACAGGACCCTATCTCCCTCCATAAATGATACATCACGCGCCCTCTGATCTGCGTAACTCCTATGTATGGACTGTGCTATACGGAGCCTCTCCTGAATCAACTTCACTTTCTCCAAGGCATCCCTCACCAGGTCGGTGCCATATAACCTAGCCTCGCCAGGCTCAAACCACCCGATAGGAGAACGGCATCGCCGACCATAAAAAGCCTCAAATGGTGCCATCTCAATGCTACACTGATAACTATTATTGTAAGCAAACTCGGCCAAAGGCAAGAACTGGTCCCACTGACCTCCGAAGTCAATCACGCATTCCCTGAGCATGTCCTCCAATATCTGAATTGTGCGCTCTGACTGACCATCAGTTTGAGGGTGAAATGTTGTGTTGAGGTCTTTCTGGGTGCCCATCTCTCTATGCAATGCTCTCCACAAGTGCAAGGTGAACTGAAGACCTCGATATGATAAAATGGACACCGGCACACCATGCAACTGGACTATCTCCCGAATGTAGATCTAGGCCAACCTCTCAGAAGTATATGTAGTAGCTACTGAAATGAAATGCGCCGATTTGGTCAATCTATCCACAATGACCCAAACCGTGTCCACCTTCCGCAAAGTCCTAGGCAACCCAACCACGAAGTCCATAGCGATGCGCTCCCATTTCCACTCAGGAATGGGCATCTGCTAAAGTAGGCCTCCTGGCCTCTGGTGCTCATACTTCACCTGCTGCAATTAAGACACCTAGTCACATACTCCACAATGTCCTTCTTCATCCGCCTCCACCAGAATGCTGCTTCAAGTCACGATACATCTTCGTAGCACCAGGATGGATAGAATACCGAGAACTGTGTGCCTTCTCTAGAATCCTCCCCCTCAGGCCATCAATATTAGGAACACATAAGCGGCCCTGAAGTCTCAGAACACCATCTTCGCTAATAGTATCCTCCTTGGCCCTACCCTGAACCACTGTCTCCCGAAGCTCTGCTAAGCACGGATCATAGAATAGTCGGGCCTTAATCTCTCCCAATAACGAAGACTGAGCAACCACATGTGCTAAAACTCGACGAGGCTGTGAAAGGTCTAACCTCACTAGGCGATTGGACAAGGACTGAATGTCCAAGTCTATAGGTCTCTCCTTTGCTGCAATATAAGCCAAGCTACCTATACTCTCAGTCTTCCTGCTCAAAGCATCTACTACCACATTTGCCTTTCCCGGGTGATAAAGAATGGTGATATCATAATCTTTCAACAAATCAAGCCATCTGCGCTGCCTCACATTAAGATCCTTCTGTTTGAACAAGTGTTGCAAGCTACGGTGGTCTATATAAACCTCACAGGACACTCCATACAAGTAGTGCCTCCAAATCTTAAGAACGTGAAAACTCCAAATCATGCACAGGGTAATTCTTCTCATGAACCTTCAGCTGGCGTGAAGCATAAGCAATAACTCTCCCCTCCTGCATCAATACACACCCCAAGCCAACGCGTGAAGTGTGGCAATATACTGTGTACATTCCAGAACTAGAAGGCAATACTAGAACTGGTGCTGAGGTCAATGCCGTCTTGAGCTTCTGAAAGGTCGCCTCACACTCGTCATACCATCGAAACGGGACATTCTTCTGAGTCAATCTAGTCAATGGAGCTTCAATGGAAGAGAAACCCTCAAAAAATTGGCAATAGTAGCCTGCTAGGCCCAAAAAGCTCCTGATCTCTGTAGCTGAAGTAGGACGCGACCAACTCTGAACTGCCTCGATCTTCTTAGGATCAACCTTGATACCCTCTCCGGATACCACATGCCCCAAAAATGCCACGAAATCCAACCAAAACTCACACTTGGAGAACTTAGCATATAGCTTCTATTCTCGCAAAGTCTGGAGCACAACTCCCAAATGTTGCTCATGCTTCCCCAGGCTACGTAAGTAAATCAAAATGTCATCAATGAAGACAATGACAAAGTAATCAATATAAAGCTTGAACACCATATTCATCAAGTCTGTGAATGCTGCTGGGGCATTAGTCAAGCCAAAGGACATCACTAGGAACTCATAATAGCCATATCTCGTACGAAAAGCAGTCTTCGAAACATCTAAAGCCCGAATCCTAAACTGATGATACCCCCATCGCAAATCAATCTTAGAAAACACATGAGCACCCTACAACTGGTCAAACAAATCATCGATGTGCGGCAAGGGATAATTGTTCTTAATGATGACCTTGTTCAACTGATGGTAATCAATACACATTCGTATAGACCCATCCTTCTTTTTCACAAATAAAATTGGAGCACCCCACGGCGATACACTCGGTCTGATGAACCCCTTAGCTAACAACTCCTCAAGCTGCTCCTTCAACTCCTTCAACTCTTTCGGAGCCATTCGGTACGGAGGAATGGATATAGGCTGGGTGTCTGGAGCTAAATCAATGCAGAAATCAATATCACGGTCCGGAGGCATGCCCGGAAGATCTGAAGGAAATACATCCACAAATTCTTGAACCACTGGCACTGAATCAATCATCGGAGACTCGGCGGTGGTGTCCCGCACATAAGAAAAATAAGCTAGACAACCTTTCTCGACCATATGTCGAGCCTTCAAGAATGAAATAACCCGGCTGGCTACACTAACTGAAGAACCCTTCCACTCCAGCTTAGGCGACTCGGGCATGGATAAAGTAACTGTCTTAGCATGGCAATCAAGCACGGCATGATAAGGAGATAGCCAATCCATGCCTAGAATAACCTCAAAATCAACCATGTCGAGCAATAAAAGGTCAGCTCTGGTCTTGAACCCATAGAAGGTGATCACACAAGACCGATACACCCGGTCTACCACCACAGAATCGCCCACAGGAGTGGACACATATATAGGAGATCCCAAGGACTCACGAGAAACATCCAGGAAAGGAGAAAATAGGGCTGAAACATATGAATAGGTGCATCATGGATCAAACAACACTGAAGCCTCTCTACCACATACTGAGATAATACATGTGATCACAGCGTCTGAGGCCACTGCATCTGATCTGGCCGGAATAGCATAGAACCTGGCTGGAGCACCTGAAGACTAAGCCCCACCGAAGTGAACAGGAGTTGCCTTACCTCCTCCTGACTAGCCTCCACCTCTAGGAAGACCCCTGTCGACCTGTCCTCCACCTCTAGGTGGCCGAACTGTTGGTGCTGAACTCATAGGCTGATAACCCTGCCAAACTGTTGGTGCTGAACTCATAGGCTGATAACCCTGCTACAAACCTTCGCACTCTCTCAGCGTCGGTGGGTAATATCATAAGAGCATGGCGTGACAGCTCTGAAAGTCTAGCCTCATAATCTGTCACGGATCTATGCCCCTGCTCTAACCGCTCAAACTGACCCCGCATCTCTTCCCTCTCAGAGGGTGGAATATATCTGTCCAAAAACATCTGTGTGAACTGCTCCCAAGTGACAGTAGGAGAATCTGCTAGCCTGGTGAGAATATAAGACTGCCACCACCTGCGAGCTCTGCCCTCTAACTGGAATGTGGTGAAATACACTCCATGGGACGCTAGGATCCCCATGTTGTGCAGTCTATCCCTGCACCTATCAATGAAGTCCTGGTCATCCTCACCTCGCTCACTCCCGAAGACTGGAGGGCGCAATCGGGTCCATCTATCTAACATCTTCTGCTGATTTCCATTCGCGGCTGGTCTGGGCTCCGGAGTTGCTACTACAGGTTGGGTACCACCCATGGGCAGTGTACCCGGGGTGTGATGTACTACTGATGTTGGTCCTGCGGCCTGGACAGTAGGGGCCTGGACTCCCCCTCCCCCCTGAGAAGTGGCAGGATCTGCTGGAAATAAACCAGCCTGGGACATAGTGTCCATAAATCTCATCATACGGCCCATAACTGCCTGGTGTTGTCATAAAGTCTACGGGTGCAGGATCTGCTGGAGGCACCTCATATTGCTCCTCTATAATAGGGTCCTCTGGTGGCGGGACCGGAATAGCTCTGGGATACCCTCGTCCACTACCACGGGTCGGTGCCCTCCCCCGGCCTCTACCGCGGCCTCGGACAGCGGGCGTGGCGGCCCTTCCCGGGTCTGGAACATCAGATGCACGTGTCCTCACCATCTGTGAGAAATAGAAGAATGAATTTAGTAAATCATCAACTGCACGATAGAATGAAAATAAATAGAGGTTTCCTAACACCCTATAGCCTCCTAAACATAAGTACAGACGTCTTCGTACCGATCCACAAGACTCTACTGGGTTTGCCCGTGACTCGTGAGACTTACGTGAACCTAGTGCTTTGATACCATGTTTTCACGACCCAAAATCCAACACAGGTCGTGATGGCGCCCAACACCAAATTCAGGCAAGCCAACAGTTGTTTACTAGTGAGATTATCCTTATTTAACATGCCAACCCCACATAGTCCCAAAGTTTTAAGCTTAACTCATTTAGATAAAACCGGAAACATTTACCAACTGAGTAAATACAACCATAGATAGTGATCCAATATATATACATTCCCAAAAATAATGAGTCTATTGTGTGCGTGCCAGGAACTAGTGTCACGAGTCAACAGGCGAACTAGTAGAACATACAAAAGATGATACAAATTGTATTGTTTTCTGCGAGAAATAGACAGAAATAAACAAAAGATAACTCCATAGCACTGCTGAGAAACGTCAGGGGGTGTATCTCACCGTGGAGTCCGGTCCAGAATATAAGTCAAGCTCTGGTCGGATGACCAGAAACACCAGCCTCAGAACCGGTACAATTAAGTACAGAAGTGCAGCATGAGTAAATAAATATATATGTACCCAGTGAGTATCCCGCCTAACCTCGAAGAGGTAGTGCGAGAGGTCGACATGACACTCACTAAGGTCCATCAGTAATAATGTAAAACAGGATATACGGAATGCAGTAGACATGTGAGAAAGTAAGCAGCAGATACCTATCAAATACAGAAAACCAGAAAACTACTAAAAATAAGCAACAATGTACACTTTCCTTTTTCCCCCCAAATATCTGTCAAGTCAATATCAATGGAAAACAGTACCCAATAGCCCAAGCGCACACAAGGGTAAGACAACCAGCCGGAGTCATAAGGAAATATCTTGACACTGAATGGACGTAAAGATTCCCCCGCTCGCGAATCATACCTGCGACTCGGGTGCTGACACATTTATATACAATTACCATAAAGCTTCCCTCGATCGCGAATCATACCTGCGATTCGAGTGCTGACACACTTATGTACAATTACCATAAAGCTCCCCTCGATCGCGAATCATACATGTGATTTGAGTGCTGACACACTTATGTACAATTACCATAAAGCTCCCCTCGATCGCGAATCATACCTGCGATTCGAGTGCTGACACACTTATACCGATTATCATAAAGCTTCCCTCGATCGCGAATCATACGTGCGATTCGAGTGCTGACTCTCATACGTACATATGTATATACCGACATCTCAATGACTTAGTAGGGCTACACGCCTATACCTTTAACAGGGATTGATCAATTGGGAGTTCAGGTGCAACTTTTCTACCATTTGCATACTAGTTCAAAGGGAATAAGCATACTAGTTCAAAGATAATAAGCAACTCAAAGTTTGGCTAAAGATACACATAAAGCACGTAATGGCATGCTCATGAGTCCTAAAACTACCCGACATAGCAAGTAAGTCACCACGTACGGACTCTCGTCACGTTGTACGCACGTAGCCCCCAAAATAATTACACACAGCATATATAACACCTATGGGGTCAATTTCCTCTTACAAGGTTAGAAAGGAGACTCACCTCGTGTCGAATCTACCCCTCGGACCAAGGATGCGCCCGAACTCCGAACTCTACACCCGAGGACTCGCAACTAGCCAAATACGGTACAATGACACCAATGCATACTAAAGTAGGGAAATTATCCTATTTATTCAATAATTCAACATTCTTGAAGAATTTCCAAAATCCAACCCCGGGCCCGCACGCTCGGATTCCAATAATTCTCGAAGGGAACACTCACCCAAGGCCTAAGGATCATTAATATACGATTTTTACTTGATTTCATAGCAAATTCACGGGTAAGTTCTCAAATTATCGCAAGCTCTAGGTTACTACCCAATTCTTGATTTTTCATTAATTTAGGTAGTTAATTAAGCTAGTAATCCATGCATGAAGCTAATATTGGATTAAATTTTACTTACCTTATATGACCTGGTCGTTTTCTCATCCATAATGGTGGAAATCGCCCCAAGGAAGAAGAAGAAGATGAGAAAATTGTATTAAGACTTGTGTATAAAAACATACTGTCTAGACAGTGTTTTCGCACCTGCGGTCTCGCACCTGCGAGCAAAGGCTCGCACCTGCGGAAATGGACTGGGGAGCCTGGGCCCGCACCTGCGGAGTGGAGACCACACATGCGGCTCCGCTCCTGCAGAACTTTGTCCGCACCTGCGTGAATTGGCTAGACCGCTGGGGGTCGCACCTGGGAGGCTGGGACCGCAGGAGCGGTCCCGCACCTGCGACTGGTAAACCGCACCTACAGTCACACCAGAACAGGTGCACCAGCAGCTATTTCAGCTGGTTTGTGGCCTCGTGTGGTGTCCGGGGGGCACCTGGGCCCACCCGAGCCCCCGTCCAAATATACCAACAAGTCCCAAATCATAATATGGACTCGCTCGAGCCTTCGGAACACCCAAACTTAGGAACTTTATGTTTTCTAGACTTCGCTAACAACGCGCCGAACCGACCTATACAACTCGGAATGATACCAAATTTTGCAGGCAAGTCATAACTAACATAAAGGAACTATTCTCGGTCTCGGAATTCCATTCGGACCTCGATAACACAAAAACACATCCCAAACAAAAATAGGAACTTAAGGAACTTCTTATTTCAATATTGGGCGCCGAAATGCCCCTGTCCAAACATACGCCCAGGTCCAAAAACATCACACGAAGCTACCGGAACCGACAAAACTAGATTCCGAGGTCGTTTACCTAAAATATTGACCAAAGTCAAACTTGGCCTTAAAGGCCAACCTTAAGGAACCAATCGTTCCTGTAGCACTCTAAACTCCTCCGAATCCTAGTTCACTAGTCCCCGCAAGTCATAAATCATAAATAGCCGCTATGGGAAGTTTCATTTAGGGGAACAGGGTTAGATAACGCAAAAATGACTGGTTGGGTCGTTACAAAAGACATAAAGATGAAACTCAAATAAAAATCAGTCGAAACAGTAAAGAAGAAAACCAGAGTTGAAACATTTAGACGTTTAAACATTTTTGCAGAAACCCCATTAGAAATCAAAACCCTAGGTTTTAGGAAAAAATGAAATCGGTTAACAATAATAGTAAAAACAGAAAATCTTAAGGGAGAAATACCAAACAAATTCAGAACCGCTTCAGATCTAAAGAGATCTAAACAGATTTAACGGGAAATAGCTAGGTTCATGAATATAAACAGAGGTGAATCAAATCTGGTTTGAACTAGAGATTTGAAACCATAAAACACGAAAGTATTAGTACTCACAGAAATCAGAGAGAATATTGAAGGAATAATCGAGAAAGGAGATATTTTTGAACAAATCTGGTTCGATTCTCTTGAGATTATCCTCAAGTAACATGAAAATCAAACCACCAGTAGAGAGATGAGGCCGGATAAGGCATGGAATCGGAGGAAAACCCCATGAATCAAGGGGATATAAGTGACAGCGGGCTAGGGTTAGAAGGGGGTGAGAAAGAAGAGAGGATGTAAGGGGATTGAAGGACGGCGGGTTTAGAAAAATGGGGGTAGGGTTAGGAGGTTTGTTTAATTAAAAAAGAAAAGTGTGTCCTAGACCGTTGATCTTCTGAGATCAACGGCCAGGATTAGTTCTAGGTTGGGGGGGGGGGGTTATGGATATTGGATTATTGGATTATGGGTTAGGATAATTGGGCTGATAGTTATTGGGCTGGGGTCCGAAAATTAATTAAAAGTGCTATATTTTAAATACCCCCTCAATTTAAAAAAATAATTAATGAAAATAATTAATAAATGATGAAATATGCTATTTGTGTATGAAAATGATTTAAAATAATTATTTAATATTATAAAAATATAAAAAGTCATTTTCGTGTAAAAAATAAAGTAATTATGCATACATAGGCTATTACTGCAAAGTTATTGCAATTATAACCTAAAGATGTAAACGTAATTATGCATAAAATAATTAAAGCTTAATATAAATATAAAATGATAAAATTAAGCAATATAATTATTATAAAATCATTTGTCATGCAATTAGTAATTATTTAGATAATAAAATGATGGAATAAGTTAATTTAAAGTCCTTTAAAATTACAGAAAATTATGGAAAAATACTAATTGATGATCATGCATTATTTTGAAAATATATATGAGAAAAATTGGGTATCAACAATTGTATAAGGGAGCGTCAATATGATGACCCCCATCTGCTCGTCCTTAAGGACACGGTTCATCACGGTGATGCTAAAGAGGTCACTATTGGAGATGATGGTTCATTGAGGATGCAGGGCAGGCTATATGTTCCCAATGTAGACGGATTACGTGAGTTGATTTTCCAGGAGTCTCACAGTTTGCGGTACTCCATTCATCCTGGTGCCACGAAGATGTATCAGGACTTGAGGCTGCATTATTGGTGGCGTAGAATGAAGAAGGACATTGTGGAATATGTAGTTAGGTGTCTAAATTGCCATCAGGTGAAGTATGAGCATCAGCGACCGGGTGAATTTCTTCATAAGTTAGAGATTCCAGAGTGGAAATGGGAGCGGATCATTATGGATTTTGTTGTTGGACTCCACGGACTCAGCGGAAGTTTGATGCAGTTTGGGTGATTGCGGATAGGCTGACTAAGTTAGCTCATTTCATTCATGTGATGACTACCTATTCTTTTGAGCAGCTGGCTCGAGTTTATATTGGCGAGATTGTCAGGCTTCATGGCGTGCCGATATCTATCATCTCTGACTGGGGTACACAGTTTACATCACAGTTCTGGAGGGTCGTACAGCATGAGTTAGGTAGTCGGGTTGAGTTGAGCATAGCATTTCACCCTCAAATGGAAAGACAGTCTGAGCGCACTATTCAAATACTTGAGGATATGCTCTGTGCGTGTGTGATGGAGTTTGGGGGTTCTTGGTACCAGTTCTTTCCACTTGCGGAGTTTGCCTACAACAACAATTATCAGTCCACCATTCAGATGGCACCGTATGAGGATCTGTATGGTAGGCGGTGTCGGTATCCAGTGAATTGGTTCGAGCAAGCCGAGGCTAGATTATTGGGTACAGACTTGGTTCATGAGGCTTTGGAGAAGGTTAAGGTGATTCAGTATAGACTTCACGCAACCCAATCTATACAGAAGAGTTATGCGGATCGGAAGGTTCGCGATGTTGCATTCATAGTTGCAGAGCGGGTCTTGCTCCGGGTTTACCCTATGAAGGGCGTTATGAGGTTCGAAAAGAAGGACAAGCTGAGCCCAAGGTTTATTGGCCCATTTGAGGTGTTGCGACGAGTTGGGGAGGTCGCTTATGAGCTTGCCTTGCCTCCCAGTCTAGTAGGAGTTCATCCGATATTCCATGTTCCTATGCTATGGAAGTATCACGGTGATCCGTCTCATGTGTTGGATTTTATCTTGGTCCAGTTGGACAAGGATCTATCTTATGTTGAGGAGCCGATGGCTATTTTGGACTGGCAGGTTCGAAAGTTGAGGTCAAAGAACATTGCTTCAGTGAAGGTTCAGTGGAGGGGTCAGCCGGTCGAGGAGGTGACTTGGGAGATCGAGCATGATATACATAGTCGTTATCCTCATCTTTTCACCACTTCAGGTATGTCTTTATGCTCGTTCGAGGATGGATGATTGTTTTAAGTGGGGGAGGATGTAACGACTCGGCCGGTCGTTTTGAGAGTTATAGCCCCGATCCCCTATTTACTGCTTTCCCTGTATATTTTTCTTCTTATGTGACTTTCCGGGAGGTTTTATTTTTGGTTTCGGAGTGTTTTGGGACACTTAGTCCCTCAATCGGAAGCTTAAGCCTTAGAATTTTGACCGTAGTCAGAACTGTGTGAATACGACTCCGAAATGGAGTTTCATCAGTTCTTTTAGCTGCGTTGGGTGATTTTGAACTTAGGGCGTGTACGGATTGTGTTTTGGAGGTCTGTAGCTAATTTAGGCTTGAAATGGCGAAAGTCGAATTTTTGGAGATTTTGACCGGTAGTGGACTTTTTGATATGGGGGTCGGATTCCGATTTTGGAAGTTGGAGTAGGTCTGTAATGTTGAATATGACTTGTGTACAAAATTTGGGGTCAATCGGACGTGATTTGATAGGTTTCAGCACCAGGTGTGGAAATTTGAAGTTCCAAGTTCTTTAAGTTTGAATTAGAGGGTGATTCGTGATTTTAGCATTGTTTGATGTGATTTAAGGTCTCGACTAAGTTCGTATGGTGTTTTAGGACTTGTTGGTATGTTTGGTTGAGGTCCCGGGGGCCTCGGGTGGATTCCAGGTGGTTAATGGACTAGTATTTGGACTTGAAAGATTGCAGAATTTGCTGGTGTTTCAGTTATTGGTTTTCTCTTATGCGATCGCGTAAGCTTGTTTGAGGGTAGAGCCAAATTGTCACGACCCAAATCCTAATTCAGGTCGCGATGGCGCCCAACAGTGAGGTTAGGCAAGACAACATGAATTACACTAAGTGTTACCCTTCCCATTTGATTAATTATCCCAACGTTTACCAGTTTTAAACAACTATTAGCATGATGATAGCATGTGACATAAATAAAATCATACGACACATGAGTCAAAAGATAAGCTTATGCATAATTATACAGCCCAAAACCCAAAATATGCTACGTGTGTGCCAGGAATTAGTGTCACGATCTGAATATACAAGGATAATATATACATACACAATCCCACAGTCTGAATGAAGTAGACGGGAAAATGACAAAGGAAACTCTGGGATGCTGCCAGAGATCGTCAGGAAGAGAAGCTCACCGCGAAGTCGAATCAGCTCAAGTCAATGTCTATCACCGTCCTGGTAATCAGATGTACCAGCCTCCTGACCTGTACAGTCAAGTACAGAAGAAGAAGAAGAAGAAGAAGAAGAAGAAGAAGAAGAAGAAGAAGAAGAAGTGCAGCATGAGTACATAATAAATATGTACCCAGTGAGTATCCCGCCCAAACTCGAAGGAGTAGTGACGGGAGGTCGACTAGGTACTCACGAAGGTCTAGCAATATAATATATGACGAGATATGGAAAAAGCAATAGGCATGAGAAACAGTGAGCAACAAGTACATAACAAATGACGAATCCAGATAATAACTGAAAAAGGAACAACAAAGTACCAAAATCTTCTCTTAACCAATACCTGACACTCCAGTTTTAAGTGACTCAGAACTCAAGTGATCATACACATACCAGGGCAAGACGATCGGCCGGAGTCATAAGGGTGGTCATAGAGACTGAGGTCATAAGCTAACCCACGATACCAAATCATACCTGCGACTCGCGTGCTAACTCGATATAATAAGCTAACACACGATCGCGCATCGTACCTGCGACTCGTTTGATGACTCGATAATGATAAGCTGACCCACGATCGCGCATCATACCTGTGACTCGTGTGCTGACTCGATAATAATAAGCTGACCCACGATCGCGCATCATACCTGTGACTCGTGTGCTGACTCGATAATAATAAGCTGACCCACGGCTGCGCATCATACCTGCGGCTTGTGTGCTGACTCGATATCAAGTGTGTATATATATAAGTACATGTGTGTACCAACTCAACAGTGAACTCAACAGGAGTGTCAATACCACGGATAGCCAACTGGTATCTAAATCATAATGTTTCATGTTTCCATATCACCTCGACAATAATTACAACGCTTAACACATACAAGGTGCAAAAAAGGCAATTATGGCATGCTCATGAGTCCTAAAGCTACCCGACATAGCAATATAGTCGCCACGTACGGACTCTCGTCACTTGGTACGTACGCAGCCCCCACAACATGTATACATAGCAAATAAGGAACCTATGAGGACATTTCCCCCTTACAAGGTTGTAAAGGAGACTCACCTCGTGACGAAACCACCCTTCCCATCAAGGACGCGCCCGAATCTCCGAAATCTACCCTCTACGGCTCGCAACTAGCCAAATATAGTATAATGACATAAATTCATGCTCAAAGTAGGGAAATTATTCTAATTTTTTCCAAAATTCAACATTCTTGAGAAATTCCCAAAATCCAACCTCGAGCCCACACGCTCGGATTCCGAAAATTATCGAAAGGATCACTCACCCGAAGCCTAAGGATCATAATTATGTAACTTTACTAGAATGCATGGAAATCATTGGGTGATGTATCAAATTCTTAAGAGCCCTAACTTGTACTATCCAAATTCTTGATTTTTTTGATGTTTTAGTAATTAATTCTAGTTGAATTCCATGTAAAAATTTAGGAAAATAGAGAGGAATTACACACCTTAGCACTATATAGGTCGTGGAGGGTGTTGCTCAAGCTTGAAGGCTCTCTAATGGAGTTTGTGTATGAGAAATAATGAAGACAACCCGTTTTTAAACATTTAAAGAGGTCTGCCTACAGGGGTTTCCGCACCTGCGACCCAGGATCGCACCTGCAGTCCCGCACCGGCGAGAAAAGAATCTCACCTGCGGAAAATGGCGAGGGGGCTGGGGATCGCACCTGCGGAGGGGTTTTCGCACCAGCGGACCCGCTCCTGCAGAAATTGTTCTGCACCTGCGAAGGTAGGGGGCCCTGGGATTTCGCACCTGCGAGTCCTGCGGTCCCACACCTGCGGCTAGGCAACTGCACCTGCGGTCACACCAGCAACAGCTGTACCAGTAGTTGCTTTAGCTGGTTTTTGGCCTCGTTAGGTGCTCGGGAGGCACCTGGGCCCTAATCCAAATATACCAACGAGTTCCAAATCATAATACAGACTCGCTCGAGCCTTCGGAACACCCAAACAACGCTAAAACTCAAAATCACACCCCCAAACCCCAAGAACCAAACTTAGAAATTTTAAGTTTTCTAGACTTCGATCACAACGCGCCGAACCGACCTATACAACTCGGAATGACCCCAAATTTTGCAGGCAAGTCATAATTAACATAACTGAACTATTCCCGATCTCGTAATTTTGTTCGAACCTCGATAACACAAAAACACATCCCAAACCAAAATATGAACTTAAGGAACTTTTTATTTCAATATTGGGCGCCGAAATGTCCCCGGTTCATCAGAAACCCAATCCGAACATACGCCCAAGTCCAAAATCATCATACGGAACTACTGGAGCTGTCAGAACTCGATTCCGAGGTCGTTTGCTCAAAATATTGATCGAAGTAAAACTTGGCCAAATAGGCCAACCTTAAGGAACCAAGTGTTCCTAAAGCACTCTAATCACTCCCAAATCCCGAATCATCCGTCCCCGCAAGTCATAAAGCACGAATAGCCACAATGGAAAACTTCATTTAGGGGAACGGGGTCCTAATACACGAAACGACCGGTCGGGTCATTACATCCTCCCCCTCTTAAACAAATGTTCATCCTCGGACGGGTCTAGAATCGTACCTGAAGTGCTGAATAGCTGTGAGTATATATCCCGCATGTCCTCCTCGGACTCCCAAGTCGCCTCCTCAGCTGGTTGGCCTCTCCACTGGACCTTTACTGCGGAAACTCTCTTGGACCTCAACTAGCGGTCCTGTTTATCAACAATGGCAACTGGCTCCTCCTCGTAGCCTAACTTCTCATCCAACTGAATAGTGATGTAATCAACCATGTGAGAGAAGTCGGTGTGATACCTACGAAGCATGGATACATGAAAGACCGGATGAACTCCCGATAAGGCTGGAGGTAATGCAAGCTCATAAGCGACCTCTCTGACTCGCCTCAACACCTCAAATGGACCTATGAACCTGGGGCTCAGCTTGCCCTTCTTCCCGAATCTCATAATGCCCTTCATCTGCGAGACCTTCAGCATAACCTTATCTCCCTCCATAAATGCTACATCACGCGCCCGCTGATCTGCGTAACTCTTCTGTCTGGACTGTGTTGTGCGCAGCCTCTCCTGAATTATCTTCAGCCTCTCCAGAGCGTCTCTCACCAGATCTGTGCCATATAACCTGTCCTCGCTAGGTTCAAAACACCCGACAGGAGAACGACATCATTGACCATATAAAGCCTCGAATGGAGCCATCTCGATGCTGGACTGATAACTATTATTGTATGCAAACTCCGCCAAAGGAAAGAACTGGTCCCGCTGACCCCCAAAATCAATCACACACGCCCTGAGCATATCCTCCAATATCTGAACCGTGCGCTCTGGCTGGCCATCAGTCTCAGGGTGAAATGCTGAACTGAGGTCTATCTGAGTGCCCATCCCACTGTGCAAAGATCTCTAGAAGTGTGAAGTGAACTAAAGACCTCGATCTGATATAATAGACACCAGCACACCATGCAACCGGACTATCTCTCGAATGTAAATCTGAGCCAACCTTTCTGTAGTGTAAGTAGTAGCCACAGGAATGAAATGCGCCGATTTGGTCAATCTATCCACAATGACCCAAACCGCGTCAACCTTCCGCAAAGTCCGAGGCAACCCAACTATGAAGTCCATGGTGATGCGCTCCCACTTCCATTCAGGAATGGGCATCTGCTGAAATACGCCCCCTGGCCTCTGATGCTCGTACTTAACCTGCTGGAAATTGAGACACCTAGCCACATACTGCACTATATCCTTCTTCATCCGCCTCCACCAGTAATGTTGCTTCAAATCACGATACATCTTCGTCGCTCCTGGATGAACAGAATACCGAGAACTGTGTGCCTCTTGTGGAATCCTCCCCCTCAAGCCATCAACATCAGGAACACACAATCGGTCCTGGAGTCTCAGAACACCATCCTCGCCCAAGATAACCTCCTTGGCCCTACCTTGGACCACTGTCTCCCGAAGCTCTGCCAGACATGGATCATCAAACTATCGAGCCTTATACCACATGAGCTAGAACTCGATGAGGCTCCGAAAAGTCCAATCTCACCAGGAGGTTGGCCAAGGACTGAATGTCCAAGGCTAAAGGTCTCTCCTCGGCTACAATGTAGGCCAAGCTACCCTTACTCGCTGCCCTCCTGCTCAAAGCATCTACTACTACATTCGCCTTGCTCGGGTGATACAAAATAGTGATATCATAGTCCTTCAACATCTCGAGCCACCACCGCTGCCTCAAATTAAGGTCCCTCTGCTTAAACAAATGCTGCAAACTGCAGTGGTCAGTGTAGACCTCACAAGATACACCATACAAGTAGTGTCGTCAGATCTTCAAAGCATGAACAATCGCCGCCAGCTCCAAGTCGTGCACAGGGTAGTTCTTCTCATGAACCTTCAGCTGGCGCGAAGCATAAGCAATAACTCTGCCATCCTGCATCAACACACATCTCAACCTGACGCGGGAAGCGTCGCAATACACAGTATACACCCCATACTCGGAAGGCAATGATAGAACTGGTGTTGAGGTCAATGCTGACTTGAGCTTCTGAAAGCTCGCCTCACACTCGTCGAACCACCGAAACGAGGCATTATTCTGAGTCAATATAGTCAATGGAGCTGCAACAGAAGGGAATCCCTCCACGAATCGACGGTAATAGCCTGCTAGACCCAGAAAACTCCTGATCTCTGAAGCTGAAGTAGGACGCGGCCAACTCTGAACTGCCTCAACCTTCTGCGAATCAACCTCGATACCCTCTCCATATACCACATGCCCCAAAAATACTCCAACCAGAACTCGCACTTAGAGAACTTAGCATATAGCTTCTGCTCTCACAAGGTCTGAAGCACAACTCTCAACTGCTGCTCGTGCTCACCCAAGATCCGTGAGTAGATCAAGATGTCATCAATGAATAAAATGATGAATGAGTCAATATACGGCCTGAACACCCTATTCATCAAGTCCATAAATGTTGCTGGGGAATTAGTCAAGCCAAAGAACATCACTAGAAACTCATAATGGCCATATCTGGTGCGAAATACGGTCTTCAGAACATCTGAAATCTGAATCTTCAACTGGTGATAACCCGATCTCAAGTCAATCTTAGAGAACACACGAGCGCCCTGCAACTGATCAAACAAGTCATCAATGCATGGCAGAGAATACCTGTTCTTGATGGTCACTTTATTCAACTGGCGGTAATCAATGCACATCTGCATAGACCCATTCTTTTTCTTCACAAGTAAGACTGGAGCACCCCACGGTGACACACTTGGCCTAATCAACACCTTAGTCAATAACTCCTCAAGCTGCCCCTTTAGCTCCTTAGGAGCCATACTATACGGGGGAATTGAAATAGGTTGAGTATCTGGAACCAAATCAATACAGAAGTCAATGTCCCATCTGGAGGAATGCCTGGAAGATCTGAAGGAAATACATCTGGGAACTCTCGAACAACAGGCACTGAATCAATGGTAGGAGACTCGGCGGTGGTGTCCCGCACATAAGCAAGGTAAGCCAAACACCCCTTCTCGACCATACGCCGAGCCTTCATAAAGGAGATGACCCGGCTGAATGCACTAACTGAAGAACCTTTGCACTCCATCCTCGACGACTCAGGCATGGCTAAGGTAACTGTCTTGGCATGGCAATCCAACACAGCATGATAAGGAGATAGCCAATCCATGCCCAAAATAACCTCGAACTCAACCATGTCGAGCAATAACAGGTCGGCTCTGGTCTCAAGCCCACAGAAAGTAATCACACAAGATCAGTAGACCCGGTCTACTACCATAGAATCGCCCACAGGAGTGGACACATGCAAGGGAGAACCCAAGGACTCACGAGGAATATCCAGAAAATGGGAAAATAACACTGAAACATATGAGTATGTAGACCCTGGGTCAAATAACACTGAAGCCTCTCTACCACAGACTGAAATGATACATGTAATCACGGCGTCTGAGGCCACTGCATCTGATCTGGCCGGAAAAGCATAAAATCTAGTTGTAGCACCTGAAGACTGAGCTCCCCCAGAACGAGTTGGAGCTGACTGACCCCCTCCGGACAGGCCTCCCCCTCTAGGACGGCCCCTGCCAACCTGACCCCCACCTCTAGGCGGTCGAACTGCTGGTGCTGAAATCACAGGCTGGTGACTCTGCTGTACGGCCTTGGCCCGATAGCTGGGACAATCCCTCCTTATGTGGCCTAAGTTCCCACACTCTAAGCACCTCATATGTGACATCCTGTTATCCTAAAGAGTAAGACTCCCGAATGGCCGGAAGGCGATAAGAGTCATCTGACACAGCACTGAAATAGGAACCGGAGGATCTCTGACGGTTGGATTAATCACTAGGTGAACTGTGGATGGCTGGAGGACGGTAGGAGCGCTCTGGCATGGCACTGAACTGAGGCCCCGCTGGAACACCCCTGGGAGGTGGTGGAGGTGCTGCATATGAAGGCCTGCTGGACTGACCACCTCCGAACTGACCCCTGCCCCGAGCTGGAGCACCCCTGAAATCACCTGTAAATATGGCCCTCTTGTCCTCCTGACCTTGTTGACCCTGCTCCCTGCTCCTCAGTCGGTATCCCTCAATCCGTCGAGCTATCTCGACTACAAGCTGGTACGGGGTACCCATCTCTACCTCTCTGGCCATAGAGGTCCGAATACCTGGATGTAAGCCTACCACGAACTGCCGCACCCTCTCCGCATCAGTGGGCAATATCATAAGAGCATGGCGGGATAACCCTGAAAATCTCGCCTCATAATCAGTCACGAACATCTGCCCCTACTCCAACCGCTCAAACTGACCCCGAAGCTCCTCTCTCTCAGAAGGTGGGATGTACCTGTCCAGAAATAGCTGATAAACTGACTCCAGGTGACCGAAGGAGAACCTGCTGGCCTGCTAAGAAGATATGACTGCCACCATCGGCGAGCTCTGCCCTCTAGCTGAAATGGAGTGAAGTCGACCCCATGCGACTCCAAGATCCTCATGTTGTGCAGTCTATCCCTGCACCTGTCAGTGAAGTTCTGGGCATCCTCACCCCGCTCACCCCCGAAGACTGGACGGAGAAGTCGGGTCCATCTATCTAGCATCTTCTGTTAGTCGCCCTCTATAACTGGGCTGGGCTCTGGCGCTACTACTACAGGTTGAACCCCACCCACGGGCGGTGTACCCGGAGTGTGGTGTGTTGATGCTGCCTGTCCTGTGGCCTGAGCGGTAGGGGTCTGGACTCCCCTTCCTGCCTGGGAAGTGGCAGGATCTACCGAAAGTATGCCTGCCTAGGACATGGTGTCCATAAATCTCAACATACGGTGCATGACCTCCTGGAAGCCAGGCGCCGTCAGAAAGTCCGCTGGAGCGGGAGCTACTGGAGGCATCTCATCCTGCTCCTCAATAGTAGGGTCCTCTGGTGGTATGACCGGTACAGCTCTGGGACGCCCGCATCCCCTACCTCGGGCAGGTGCCCTCCCCCTGCCTCGACCACGACCTCGGGCGGCAGGGGCAGTGGCATCCCCCGGCTCAGGAACATCGGATGCCCGCGTTCTCACCATCTATGTGAGAATAGAAGAACAAATTTGAGTACATCATCGATTGCACGAAAGAATATGAATCAAAGAGAAGTTTCTTAACACCCTATAGCCTCCTGAAGATAAGTAAAGACGTCTCCGTACCGATCCGCAAGACTCTACTGGTTCTGCCCGTGACTCGTGAGACTATGTGAACCTGTCTCTAATACCACGTTGTCACGACCCAAATCCTAATTCAGGTCGCGATGGCGCCTAACAGTGGGGTTAGGCAAGCCAACATGAATTACACTAAGTGTTACCCTTCCCATTTGATTAATTATCCCAACGTTTACCAGTTTTAAACAATTATTAGCATGATGATAGCATGTGACATAAATAAAATCATACGACACATGAGTCAAAAGATAAGCTTATGCATAATAATACAGCCCAAAACCCAAAATATGCTACGTGTGTGCCAGGAACTAGTGTCACGAGTATCACGGGCAATTATTTGAATATACAAGTATAATATATATATATATATATATATATATATATATATATATATACACAATCCCACAGTCTGAATGAAGTAGACGGGAAAATGACAAAGGAAACTCTGGGGTGCTGCCAGAGATCGTCAAGAAGAGCAGCTCACCGCGAAGTCGAATCAGCTCAAGTCAGTATCTATCACTGTCCTGATAATCAAATGTACCGACCTCCTGACCTGTACAGTCAAGTACAGAAGAAGAAGAAGTGCAGCATGAGTAAGTAATAAATATGTACCCAGTGAGTATCCCGCCCAAAATCGAAGGAGTAGTGACGAAAGGTCGACTAGGTACTTACTAAGGTCCAGCAATATAATATATGATGAGATATGGCTAAAGCAATAGTCATGAGAAACAGTGAGCAACAAGTACATAGCAAATGACGAATCCAGATAATAACTGAAAAAGGAACAACAAAGTACCAATATCTTCTCTTAACCAATACCTGACACTCCAGTTTTAAGTGACTCAGAACTCAAGTGATTATACACATACCAGGACAAGATGACCGGTCGGATTCATAAGGGTGGTCATAGGGACTGAGGTAATAATATAACCAACGATCACAAATCATACATGTGACTCGCGTGCTGACTCGATATAATAAGCTAACCCACGATCGTGCATCGTACCTGCGACTCGTGTGCTGACTCGATAATGATAAGCTGACCCACGATCGTGCATCATACCTGCGACTCGTGTGCTGACTCGATAATAATAAGCTGACCCAAGGCCGCGCATCATATCTGCGGCTCGTGTGCTGACTCGATAACAAGTGTGCATATATATAAGTACGTGTGTGTACCAACTCAACAGGACTGTGTCAATACCACGGATAGCCAACTGGGATCTAAATCATAATGTTTCATGTTTCCATATCACCTCGACAATAATTACAACTCTTAACACATACAAGGTACAAACAAGGCACATAGTGGCATGCTCGTGAGTCCTAAAGCTACCCGACATAGCAATATAGTCGCCACGTACGGACTCTCGTCACTTGGTACGTACGCGGCCCCCACAACATGTATACATAGGAAATAAGGAACCTATGGGGACATTTCCTCCTTAAAAGGTTGGAAAGGAGACTCACCTCGTGACGAAACCACCCCTCGCATCAAGGACGCGCCCGAATCTCCGAAATCTACCCTCGACAGCTCGCAACTAGCCAAATATAGTATAATGACATCAATGCATGCTCAAAGTAGGGAAATTATTCTAATTTTTTCCAAAATTCAACGTTCTTGAGAAATTCCCAAAATCCAACCCCGGGCCCACACGCTCGGATTTCGAAAATTCTCGAAGGGATCACTCACCTGAAGCCTAAGGATCATAATTATGTAACTTTACTGGAATGCATGGCAATCATTAGGTGATGTATCAAATTCTTAAGAGCCCTAACTTGTACTATCCAAATTCTTGATTTTTTTGATGTTTTAGTAATTAATTCTAGTTGAATTCCATGTAAAAATTTAGGAAAATAGTGAAGAATTACTCACCTTAGCACTATATAGGTCGTGGAGGGTGCTGCTCAAGCTTGAAGGCTCTCTAATGGAGTTTGTGTACGAGAAATAATGAAGACAAACCATTTTTAAACATTTAAACAGGTCTTCCTACAGGGGTTTCCGCACATGCGACCCGGGACTGCACCTGCGATCCCGCACCGGCGAGAAAAGAATCGCACCTGCGGAAAATGGCGAGGGGCCTGGGGATCGCACTTGCCGAGGGGTTTCCGCACCAGCGGACCCGCTCCTGCGGAATATGTTCTGCACCTGCGAAGGTAGGGGGCCCTGGGATTTCGTACCTGCGAGGCTGGGATCGCAGGAGCGGTCCCGCACCTACGGCTGGGCAACCGCACATGCGGTCACACCAGCAACAGCTGCACCAACAGTTGTTTTAGCTGGTTTTTAGCCTCGTTAGGTGCCCACGAGGCACCTGGGCCCACCCGAGCCCTAATCCAAATATACCAACGAGTCCCAAATCATAATATGGACTCGCTCGAGCCTTCGGAACACCCAAAACAACGCTAAAACTCAAAATCACACCCCCAAACCCCAAGAACCAAACTTAGAAATTTTAAGTTTTCTAGACTTCGCTCTCAACGCGCCGACCCGACCTATACAACTCGGAATGACCCCAAATTTTGCAAGCAAGTCATAATTAACATAACGGAACTATTTCCAGTCTCGGAATTCCGTTCAGACCTCGATAACACAAAAACACGTCCAAAACCAAATATGAACTTAAGGAACTTCTTATTTCAATATTGGGCGCCGAAATGCCCCCGGGTCATCAGATTCCTAATCCGAACATACGCCCAAGTCCGAAATCATCATACGGAACTACTGGAGCTGTCAAAACTCGATTCCGAGATCGTTTGCTCAAAATGTTGACGGAAGTCAAACTTGGCCAAATAGGCCAACCTTAAGGAACCAAGTGTTCCTAAAGCACTCTAATCACTCCCAAACCCCGAACCATCTGTCCCCGCAAGTCATAAAGCACGAATAGCCACTATGGAAAACTTCATTTAGGGGAACGGGGTCCTAATACGCGGAACGACCGGTCGGGTCGTTACACAAATCTTGTCAATAGATAGAATAGTAAGAACTTTAAAGTTGTAAATAATTTTTAGTGATTAAACCTATCCTTTTTCCACAACTTTACTTCCATAAATCAGGACCTTTACAATAATCTCAAAGTTTAGAAATACTCATAAATATTGTAGTTTGCTTTAGGCGCGATTAATAAATAAATAATCGTAATGTGGGTACATTTCCCGTGGCATAGTCATGATACGTAAATTCCAATTCGATTGTGCATTTCACGTGACTCGACTATAAATTCAAATAATAATAAAATAAACATATTGTGAATCGCGGGTGCGTTTCACGTGACACGATTCATAATGTGTGCAAAAATAATAAGTGCACGACATCGCGACTTATTTAAATAAATTCCATATATTTTAAAAGCAGCTAAAAACGCTCAATATGTTTCAACATGAAATAAGTCATGTAATTATACCAATTATTAATAGTTGAGCGACCGTGCTAAAACCACGGAATTCGGGAATACCTCGCACCTTCTCTCGGGTTAACAAAAATCCTTATCCGGTCTTCAGATTTTCGTGGACTTTAAAACAGAGTCAAATTACCTCGATTTGGGATTTTAAAATAAACCTGTGACTTGAGACACCTTAAAATTAATTCAAGTGGTGAGTTTAAATAAATAATCTCATTTCGAATAATGTCACTTTAATTGGAAAAACTCTCCATCCCTCAAGAAAAAGAAGGTGTGACAGCTCTGGCGACTCTGCTGGGGAATGAACCCAGAATCTCTGGCTCTGGGTTCAGAATTCGAGCTTAGAATAACTGTTATACTTGCTTTTGTTTATTATCTGATTTTTACGTGTTTGATCCTAATGTGATAAATGTCGTTTTTTACCGCTTTGATATTGTTCAAACTGTATATAAATTGTTACAAACTCTTCTTCTCTCTAAGTCTTCTAAATCTTCTGGGAAGCGCATGCTGCCGTGGCTTCTTTTCTATTAGTGTCATATCCCTAATTTAGAACGAGGATCGGATTAGTTACAAAGCCAGATGACCTTTTCGTTCCTGGTACGTTGCCCTCCCCCCCCCCCCCCCNACCTAGAATAACATAGCCCCATGCCGGATCCCTAGTAGGAACATTTGTTTGCAACACATGCATTTGACTTTGGGGACTCAAAACAGGGGTTGAGTACGTCTAGAACAGGTGTACCCAAAACTAAAAAGACCATCTTGATGCATCTTATGTGCCACTTGTACATTTGTTTGATCTGGTTTGTATGTTGACCAGCTTTTAGAATAGGAAAAAAAAATTGAAGAAGAAAAAAACCAAGAGAGGGAGAATAAGATAGTGAAATTCACCTGGTTCTCATAAAATCCATGTGTTCTAAAATCGAACTTTGTCTGATTTTTCTCAAAAGGTGTTGAAAAATATACTAATATTTGGAAATATTTCCCGTTTCTCACTAAACTACACGGGTCTGATTCTCACCGGATGTGAGATACGTAGGCAAACCTCATCGGTTCTGGCCCCAATTTTTAAAAATACAAAAACTATTTTTCTTTAATTCCTTCTTTAGAAGCCTTTCCTCAGAAAATTCAAAAAGAAAACGATTTTAAACCCAAAAAAATATTTTCTTCTTTCCGAAGTCTTTCATACAAAAACAAAATAAATAAATAAATAAGAGAAAATCAAAAAACAAAATCCAAAATATGGGTTTCCTTTATTTTGAAGTATTTTTTCCAAACTTCAAAAAAAATTCAGAAACAAAAATCCAAAAATATTCTTTTTCTTATTTAGAAGTCTTTCTTTCATAAATGTCATAAAAAATTGAAAATTTGAAGTCCAAAAATATTTTCGCTTTTCTTTAGAAGTGCTTTCGTAAATTAAAAAAGAAAACTCAGAAATTCGAAATATTTTCTTTGAAGTCCCTCTTTCGAAAATTCAGAGGCAACACTCAAAATCCAAAAATATTTTCTTTCTTATTTAAAAAAAAAGAGAGAAAACAAAAGGAAATTCAAACAAAAATATTTTCTTTTTACTTTTAAAATTCCCAAACTTAAAAAAATAAATTTAGAAGTCTTTCTTTCGGAAAAAAAAAAAAGAAATCCAAAATCCAAATTATTTTCCAGTGATTAGGAGCCATTTGTTTCCTTAACTACGTAATGATTTGATTCATGCGGCGTCATGATACGTAGGCAATCCCCATCGGATTTAATCATAGCAATTAAATAAATTGAGTGAAAAAAGAAAAAAATTAAAAAAAACAAACAAGGAAAAATAAAGAAAAGAGTGGCAAAATTAACATAGAAAAACAAAGAGCGAAAAAAACAAAGAGAGAGAAAAATCAAGACGTGAAAGACCCAAAAAAAAGAGTGGAAATGAAAGAAAAGAGGTACAGAGTGAAAAGGGACATTTAATGGCCAGGATGAAACACGCAACAGTTCAAACACATAGTAGGAGCGTTTAACTGTTAGGTGCATTTCATTCCAACGTACGATTTTCTATATGTTAAATGTCTCAAAACTAACAAGGTTGTGGTGTGTGCAATTTAGCCAGGTTCTGTTCAGGTGGTTGGTTTTGTTGGTAATTTGGCTTCTCCTCCATACTTCACAAGATCTAAAGGCAAGGGTCCTTATGGCCTCCGACAGTCATCTACCAATTATCGATACTGAGGATAGCCCGACATCGACTATTCCACAACCAGAATCAGCAATTGCTGAAATAGAATGTTGCGTCTCTGCATGATGGAAATGTGGGACGCCTGGTCTACCGGTAGGGAATCGCCAAGTGCAATCCCTGGGTTCCCTGAGTTGATCCCCAGATCAGATGGGGCTGCCAACGTCCCTATGTCCAACCTATTTATTTCATGCGGGTTCCCTCCAATGTCGTTTAACGATCCCGGAATGCCTTCTGTGGTTCGCCCCCGGGCATTAGCCTCAAAGGCGCCACCAGCAATGTTCTCTGCAGCACTAATCTACACCGCAGCACAACCAACTATACCACGGCCGTATGTTGAGCCTCCAATGTTCACCTTTCAGGGTCCGCAATTTCAACCAGAAATAACATATGTGACCCTATACTCATTTACTCAACCACCAATATGATTTCTCAGTGGAGCAAGGAAAGGTTGTCAAGAATCCCGAGCAAGAGGAAATGGCTCGGAAGATGAAAAACCTGGAACAAAGCTTGAAAAACATGCAAGGCCTGAGTATCCAAAAGAGTGTCTCATACTCCGACCTGTGTATGTTTCCCCATTTCACTTGCATGCTGGCTTCAAAACGCCAAAATTTGCAAAGTACGACGGGTACAGAGACTCGATCGCTCATCTGAAATGATATTGTAACCAACTGAGGGGTATTGGTGGAAAGGAGGAGCTGCTAATGGCCTATTTTGGAGAAAGCCTCATTAGAATTGCTTTCAAGTGGTATATGGATCGAGAAATTATCCATTGGCATGTGTGGGACGGTATGGCCTGAGATTTTGTCCGCCAGTTCTAGTATAATATAGACAATTCTCCTGACAGAAACTCTTTGTCCATTTTGAGAAAGAAAACCACAGAAAGTTTATGTGAATATGCTATCAAATAGTGTGAGCAAGCTGCCAGGGTAAAGCCTCTAATGGACGAAGTAGAATTGGTTTTGATCTTCCTACAGGCCCAAGAGGCGAACTACTTTCAGAACATAATGTCCGTTATAGGTAAACCGTTCGCTGAGGCTATCAAAATTAGGGAGATGGTAGAAAATGGGTTTAAAATGGGTTGAATCTTGAGTCATGCTGACTTTAAGGTCACATAACAGGCCGTTTAGAATGGTCAGAGGGTTTGATGAACAAAAGTTTGAGAGAAGAGGGATCCATGATGGCTTCGAGCTCGAAGGGGGCCCACAGGGCATTCAACCAATCTCATATGCTTCCTAAGGTCCCTCAACACTATTATCCCCATCAAGATTCTGCTTATGTTGTGGCACCGCCTCCTTATGTGGTGATGAACGCGCAACCTTACACACGGCCACAGCATTATACACAAAACCGAGCTCCACCTCCCAGAAATGGCCGTTCTTACCAAGATCCTTATCATCCCCAACCAAATGATCTCCAATACAATCCTCGCCTAAGAGAGCCTTTCAAAATGAATTAGTTCACCCCTATTGGTGAATCATACTCGAGCTTGTTCCAAAAGCTAGTCAGGCTAGGTCTACTGCAGCCAGTGGCCCTGAACCGGCCGAACCCCGAGTCCCCCTCGCACCGAGCTGATGCTAGATGTGAATACCACTCTGGAGCAGTGGGACATGATACTGAATACTGTTGGACTCTTAAAAGAGCAGTGGAAGACCGCATCGAGGTTCAGGAAATAGTGCTTAGGGATGAAGAGGATCCGAATATGATGAACAATCCTCTGCCTACTCACACCAATGCGCTAGGAGTCTAAATGATTTATGAAGAAGAGGAATTTGATCCGGCACTGAAGGCCATTGCAGCCATTGCAGAGACAGAAGAAATCCAAAAAATGGTCGCCAAGCCTGAAAGTTCCCCATCAGACGGGAGTCTTGGTAGCCAGTCTTTCTATCCTTTCTGCGTCCGAATTATCTCAGGGTGTGATCCAGATGTTGTACTTTATTATCTTACTTTCTGATGTAAACCCTTCTATCATTAAAATTCAAAAAAAGTCAAAAAATAATCAAAAAATGAATTGTCCAGGAATGTCTTTTCTTAATCTTGTCACTTTTCTATTATCTTTTTCGTTCTGTTAAATGCAGGTTTCAATAACATGACATGCTTGCGGACTTCATGCCTAGATCCTAAAATGCTGTCAGACTTCAAAATAATGAATCAAGAATTAGAATGCAATGAAGATAGGTTTAAGGAAATAAAACAAAGAATCGAAACAGTTAAAGGAAAATTGGCTCCAGATTAGAAAGATCCATACATGGTAACAAGAGTACTGCCAAAAGAGAGCGTTGTACCTGGGAAACATTGAAGGAAATGTCCCTGAAACAACTGTCAGCACAGGTGCATTCAAAAGGTACTATGTTTCATCCTTTATATAGCATTAATATTCTCCGGTTGGGATGAAGAAGGCTTTCATTCTCGCTACCCAAACATTATCAACCCTTTGCAAACTCTTTGAGTCGGTTACTTTTCTTTGATTACCCTTTATGGAACCCAAAAGTATTATTGAAAACAATGAATGAAAAATGAAAAAAAAAAAAGAAGATGAAAAGACAAAAAGAAAATTAAATGAAAAATGAAAAAAAAAAAGAGAAAAAGGAAAGGAAGAGAAAGAGAGAGAAAAAAGAAAACAGAATAGAAGAAAAAGAAAACCAAAAGAAAACCAAAACAAAGTTTCTTGAACTACGTTCGGCTTGATTCTGAAAGGATACGTAGGCAGCCTCTCTCTGGGGTTCAATCACACCAAAACAAAAATTCAAATTCCCCCAAAAGTGAAACTGGGGCAGATGTTATAATGGTCTGGCGATGGTTTCACCTGAAAGGTTCCAAAGTTGTAATTCAATCCAAATTATTTTTACCCAAATCCTTTTCAAGTCCTTCTGATCAATCGGTAAAGATGTTCAAAAGTGGAGGATACAGATACTTGGATATGATATAATCCAAATGAGAGAAATGAAATGAGAGAGTCTTGTTGATGAAAACACTCATGGGCATCATAAGGCGATGGTAAGTAGAGAAATTCAAAAATGAGAGTGTTGTTAGTGAAAACTCGCAAAGATCACTATAAGGTGATGGTGAGAAGAGAAATGAGAGAGGTCAACTGGTGAAAACCTACAAAGGGCGCCATTGATCGAAAAGAGTATCCCCATAGTCATTGTGTCACGACCCAAATTTTCCTCTGTTGGGTATCGTGATGGCACCTAGTCTTAAGGACTAGGTAAGCCTAATATTCAGGGAATGACAACAATAATAAATAGAATCTAATATTTTATTCTTTCTGAAATAATAATTCTTTACACATTGTATATTCCCAAAACCCGGAAGTACAAGTCATAAGCTTTAAAGGAATTACACTAAAACTCCTAAAAATACCATTGTTCAGAAATAAGTACAACAGTGCAAACAAAAAAACATAAGATGGTGACTCCAAAACCGAGAACGCTGGAGACGTTTTACCTTGAGTCTCCACAACAGCAACCGCGCTACTAACAATCAATAGGTCGGCTATGCGAAAACCTGAAATCTGCACAAAAATGTGCAGAAGAGTAGTATGAGCACAACACAGCGGTGCCTAGTAAGTATAAAGACTAACCTCGATGAAGTAGTGACGAGGACTAGTCAAGACACCACTGATCTAATAAATTAAACAGGCATCAATATAGAAATGGCAGAATATGACATCTATCTAGTGACTACACAATATAGCAATTAACAAAACATTTACAAGGGAGAAGGAAATGCAGCAACAACAACGGAACAACACAATAATACATAGAAATGATAGACAAAGATACAAGCCAGAACCGGAATACCACAACACAGTAAGAACACCATTAACTCAGCACTACATTAGTATTCCACATCAGGACTTAGCCAACGACCCACTAAATTGGTCAAACCTTCGAGTGAAAATCTTTATATCGTAAGTTTATATTGAAAGTTTTGAATATAATTGTTTCGAAATAGAGAATTTTCTTTGAAACATACTTTCTCCGGATACATATATATTTTTTGGAAAGAGGAATCTTTAAAACATAATTTCCTTCAAAATACATGATTTCCAAATATACTTTCCCAATAAATGACTTCCAAATATCATTTTCTGCAAGACAAATGCTTTTCAAATATACCTTTGAAATAAAATTCATTCAGACATAATTTTCTTCAAGGCAAATACTTTTTCAGCTATACTTTTCAATAAAAATCTTTCGATCATAATCTCCTCAGGATAAATCTACCGAAACTCAGTCCGTAACTCAGAATTTGTCATGCAGTACAGGGGGGAAAGCTCTTGGAATCTCGTCCATAGTCCCAATTTAAATATGCAATGCAGTACAGGGGGAAAGCTCCCGGAATCTCGTCTGTAGTCCCAATTTAAATATGCAATGCAGTACAGGGTGAAAGCTCCCGGAATCTCGTCTGTAGTCCCAATTTAAATATGCAATCAATACAGGGGAAAGCTCCCGGAATCTCGTCCGTAGTCCCAATTTAAATATGAGATGCAGTACAAGGGGAAAGCTCCCGGAATCTCATCCGTAGTCCCAATTTAAATATGTGATGCAGTACAGAGGAAAACGACTTGTCACGACCCAAAATCCATAAGGTCGTGATGGCGCCGGATATCATTGTCAGGCAAGCCAATCATTAATTAATTGAAATAATTTCCGGTTTTAACATTTATGAAAAATCATTGCCTTTCACTTTATTACATATTAACTAAATAAAATTTGTTAAGTAATTAAGATAGTTTAAATATTCCAGTTTAGCAAATATATCCCAAACACATCCCCAGAAATCGGTGTCACAAGTGCATGAGCAATTTCTAAGAATTTATACAATCATTACAAAGCTTGTCCGAGATACAAATTGGGCAATGGATTTTTAAACAAAATGAATACAATAAAAGGGAGACTCTGTCAGCTGCGGATCGCCTCCAGATGATGCAGCTCGCCTAAGTCTCCAAACTAGCCACATCGCTGTGAAAGTACCTATGCAATAAAAATGCACAGCAAGTGTAGCATGAGTACGAAAATAACGTGTACTCAGTAAGTATCCCGCCTAACCTCAGAGAAGTAGTGACGAGAGGTCGAATTAGACACTTACTAGAAGTCAATTTAGTATAATCAAGTGAGACACTAAGCATGGATGTCATAGGCAGTTTATTAAAATCAGGAATTAATGATACCAACTCCTTCCACATTTAACACTTTAAATCTTTGTCATTTCAATTGACAATTTAAAACATAACCTAGGATAAGAAACATCAAACATATTTCATATTTTTCACATCAATTCTCCTTCTTCTTAACTGGCCATTTAAAAACTTCCTTAGGCCGATAAACATGTATAAATCATAGGAAATACGCAGCATTTATCATGCGCAAACAAAGTGTCGAGGGTCGAACGGCGCGGACCAACAATAATAAACTGTGCACTGCCGAGGGTCAAACGGCCCCAACCATAGATGCATTTATCTGCCCCGCTCGCGAATCGATCATGCGACGCGGTTATACATAAATACAGGGTTATCCTGCTCGCGAATCATACATGCGACTCAGGCACCCATAGATACACATAAATACAGGGTTATTTTGCTCGCGAATCATACATGCGACTCAGACACCCATACACATACATACAGGGTTATCCTGCTCGCGAATCATACATGCGACTCAGGCATCCACAGATACACATACTCACATAATAAGTCCACACTTTTATCAAGAGAGCAGTTACTCAAGAAAAGCGGTAAAATTCTTCTTAAAGGAACATGAAAAATAGCATTTAAATCTTTGTTTTGAAACTCATTTGCCAAGTTTAATAATATCCAATACTATAACCTTATCAGGAACACAATTGTCCACGGAGGGATCTCTTTCTAAATGATTAAGAAAGGTACACTCTATCCTCCTTAGGAAATAAACTACCAATTCAACAGCATTATCAGTCTAATATTATTGACATGATCAAAAGTACGACACGTAAGGCATGCTAGTAGGTCCTAGACTACCCGGACATGGCATAATAGTAACTACGCACGGACTCCCGTCACCTCGTGCGTACGTAGCCCCCCGCAAATGATAGCATATATTCATTTAGTTCACCTATGGGGACAATTCCCCCTCACAAGGTTAGAAAGGAGACTTACCTCGCTCCGAAGTCTCATAACCGGCTTCCAAGCCCTTCCGACGACTCCAATGGATGCACAACGCCCCAAAACTACCAAATAACGGGCAAAGAAATGAAAATTCATTCTAATACTCGTAAAAAATTCAAATTATATACTTTCCCAACTCCGCTCAGTGAATTGACCAAAGTGCCCTCGGGCCCACGTGCCCGAAAATCTGACATTTCTTGAATATATACTCTACACATAGCTTTACTAGTTCAAATATACGATTTACTCTAAATTCCATGCTCAAATTCGTGGCTAAAAATTCAAATTACCATTTCTAGGTTTTCTTCAATATTTTCCAAATTTTTCGACAATTTTATGTATAATTCCATGGAATAACCTTGTATTTAACTTAGAAACATGAAGGAGTTACTTACCTTGTGGTCCTTGACGAAAACCCACTCTTGAAGCTCCTCAAAATCGTCCAAACCAAAAGAAAATGGAAGGAAATGACCAACAAATCTAGGTTTTAAAACATTCTGCCCAGGCCATTTTTCGCACCTGCGATTCCGCAGGTGCGACCAAACCTCCGCACCTGTGGCTTTTCCTCAACTCAAGCCAACATCGCACCTGCGCCCCATAGCCCGCATCTACGACTTTGCAAGTGCGGAAATATCATCGCACTTGCGCTCCCAGCTAGACCACCACTTCTTCGCACCTGCGGCGCCATAGCCGCACCTGCGGCGCCATAGCCGCACCTGCGGCCAAAGCCTCGCAGGTGCGGTCACACCAGATGACAGCAATTCCAGCTCCTCTTCTAACTTCAAATATTGATCCGTTAACCACCCGGAATCCACCCAAGGCCCCCCGGGACCCCGTTCAATTATACCAACCTATTCCAAAACATAATGCGGACTTGATCGAAGTCTCAAATCACATCAAACAACATCAAAACCACGAATCGCACCCAAATCCCAACTTTATGAACTTAGAAATTTCCAACTTCTACATCCGATGCCGAAACCTATCAAATCACGTCCGATTGACCCCAAATTTTGCACACAAGTCATATTTGATATTACGAACCTGTTCCAACTTTCAGAATCGCACTCCGACCCCGATATCAAAATTTTCACTTCCGGTCGGATTTCTTCAAAACCTTCAAATTTCTATCTTTAGCCAAATGACTTCAAAATGACCTCCGGACATCCGAATTCACTTCTGATCGCGCTCCCAAATCCAGAATCACCATACGAAGCTATTCCCAGACTCAGAATCCCAAACGGACATCAATAACACTGAAATGCGCTTCAAGCCAAACTTAGGAAATTCCTTCAAAAATGCTGACTTCCACAATATATGCCAAAACTCTCCCGGGTTATCCAAAACCCGATACGCCCAAGTCCGAAATTATCATACGAGACTGAAGGAACCTTCAAGTCCTGATTCTGAGGTCGTTTACTCAATATTCTGATCTTAGTCAATTTCTCCAACTTAAGGCTTCTAAAATGAGAATTTTCTTTCCAAATCAACTCTAAACTTCCCGAAATTCACTTCTGACCAAACCTACAAGTGATAATACCTGAAATGGAGTTGCTCATG
The DNA here is from genome assembly GCA_005239525.1 of Nicotiana knightiana. NCBI lineage: Eukaryota > Viridiplantae > Streptophyta > Magnoliopsida > Solanales > Solanaceae > Nicotiana > Nicotiana knightiana. The sequence goes on from ML410251.1 coordinate 80,541, forward strand.
ACCCCAAACTACTGAACGACACGCTAGAGGTCAAAACGATCGGTCGGGTCGTTATATTTCCCCCACTTAAACAAATGTTCGTCCTTGAACATGCTAAGAACTGCTCTGGAGTTATCTGAAATCGCTGTTTACCACCCCGAGAACCTACCCGTGCTATCACAACCCAGTTGAGTACATTAGCTTGATCAAATCTGAAGATTTCTTCTTTTATCCATATACTAAGCTCATAATCCATTTCCACACTTGAAGTTTCTCTGTCAGGCCTAGTTCCAATATATAAACATCGTATCAACTACCACACGACATACCAGAACATGACTGCATACCTTTGTTGAATTAGCACCATGCGCCGCAAAATTCACCATCTAACCACAATGACGTTCTCTGAACCTTAATAGCCAAAATTTCACGAATTTGATGCTCCCGATGCACCTCATAACAAGTATACATACATCCTGCCACAATTCTGACGATACCACCACAATGGAGGAGATGTGTAGAAATTCATACCCAACTGCAAGAGATAACAAATCATTGAATTTACTCATCTTGACTAGAATCATCACCTCATTATGAACCCGAATAATGGTATTTGTTCTTTAATGTATTTCACATAATGTTATCGCATTGATCCCTGATCCAATAATCTCGTCATATCCAGTATGAACTGCCCAAGCAACAAATCACCTCAAACATGACCAACAGTCTCACAGGATACCACAACGCGCCAATGGGCCATAAATCGAACATGATACATAGAGGAATGGCTCAGTAAGGGACTACTCGACTCACGCAACTTATTATGAACTCTTCTCAGAAAATAGATATAGGGGACCGTACTCAACATCACACTGTTGCGGCATGCAATCCGATCCGAATAACATGCCCGTGGCGGCGTGCCACCCGATCCAAACAACACAACCGTGGAGGCATGACACCCGATCCAAATGACATAAAAATTCATGTAAGAAGACACACCGAGCTAAATTGCTCATTATCACAAAATACTGAATATCGATCACAAGAACGCTAAGTGCATAATACCATCCTGGGGAGACTGATAAGTGAAAAACTCCAGAACGACTGAGGTGCGATATATACATATACTCTGGATCTCAAGAGCTATCCTGCTCACATAACATTCCCCACTACGCGGGACCTCAACACATAGGAAAATATCAAGCCGCTTCACAACTCACACGGCACAATCATATTATTACCTGAATTTGATGAAGAAGGGACAACACCTGATATCCCAACACCCCTCCTTGAGGAGCGCTATACTGAAATGAACATATCTGCCTCACATGAAGACCATAATAATATTTAAATCCATCCACAAACATTGAGTCTACCTTACTCGCACCAAACTAGGCTAATAGCCTCACTTGGGTCCATATTAACCCACTTCCTCTCATAATACGCAAGAACAACCATCGTAGTCGAGACAAACACCCATTGCACATCTGCACGAACCATACGCATAACTCAATCACACCGAAGGAACTGATCACTGTCGTAAGTGCCATTTCAACCATGACTAATCAAGCTATCTTCTTTTAATCATCTTTAATTGCCTCGGGAATAATAGCAACTTCCTGCAACTCATAACAAACTCAACCCTCACTCATCCCGAGTGACCTTAATTCACGAGACTATGCTGCCTAAATCCCGCAACCCGTCTTATACCCTCCTGATAATCTTTCTACAATCCGGAGCTTATTTCTCTCACTCCTCCAATACTATCCTGCACGTTAAAACATATCATAGAACCACAACCATTTTCCTTTTCTCAGGAATTACGCTGCATAAGTTCAATCCCCGATCATACTGCTGCCTGAAACCCTTAAACGCCGCATTCTTAACTTTGAATTCACTAAGACCGCTATTGAGAGTAACCCACTCTGACTAGTCCCGAATACAATCAACTCCAAGGCTCTCCTAGCACATAAACACCATTTTCAATGAAACACGTAACCGAGTCACTATCCTGACGACTCACCTATGCCTTAAGCAAAATTCTGAATCTTCCAAAGCACAACCCTGGTCCGACAAGGCCAACTTTTGCACACATTCATCAAATCCCACGCACAATCACCATTTCACTCCTTTCCCTCAGCTGTACCAACTTGCCAATATGCCGACAATCCGTAACCCCATGAGAACACGAATCCTACAACCCAACTACAGGTGGTGGGACCCCCCCACTTAGACCGTAGCTTCCCCCCCCCCCCNTCCCCCCCCCCCCCTTGCACCACTTTAGACCCTGTTGAGATCCTTTCCCTTTGGTTAACATGATCTTGCTCAACCAGTCCGTCCAATCCTTCCAAATTCTCTTGATAGCACTCCCTAAATACTCAAATTCTCTAGCAACATTCACACATTCTGCCTCCTACCAAATAGCCACTAGAATCCCTCGCAGAAACTTGCCAACCATGCCACCGCTAACCTATTCACAAGAGATAACCCACCTGTGGAAATCACCCGCAGACACCTTCCAACGATGCTGAAATGAACGCTCTCTGTGACATTAATACCCCATACTACACCCTGCTTCATTTACCAACTTTACTAGTCCGTCCGCTCCTCATGTACATCCATTAAATGCGCGACAATATCTTCTATTTCCAAGCTATGATGTCGCTTCCCCACTTTGCGAATACTCGACTTCCGTTTCTTACGCCTGGCCTCCTTGAAATGGAAGCACCGCCTAGCCTCAATGCAATATCATTCTCTAAAGTTCATAATCCAGCAGTTCGCCACGACTTCAAACTCTCTAAAGATCATCTATCTCGAGTTGCCTTCATTATCAATACTTATCCAATACTGAACCACCGCATCTCACGGTATCTGACATCCGCTTCTTCAATACTTCTTCATAATAATCTGACCCCATGCAGCCGAAGAAACCATGGCACTGACGAACTTAACACATTCCATTCGATCAAGGACGACGATAACACATCACCGGTGAATACTCCACTTTACTTGAAAACACCAAGTCTTAATACTTTATCAACCCCAACCGGACCATTCATAATCCAAATGCCTTTCCTCTGCCGAAACTAAAATACCCAAATCTCGAAATCACACCCTGGGAAGACCTCTATTCAAACCATTCATCACCCCCAACATATGGGCAAGCATTCTATCATCATAGCGACATCGCGCGATAACTAATCGTAAACATCATCACAACCTGAGCATAGCCTCAAAGTTCTCAGAAACACAGCAACCGAGCTGAAACAACATAATATTCTTCTGTAGGGCAACAACAATAGCCCCAACAAACTACACATGAGAAACATCTCGCACCATATCAATTCCTCAAATTCCCGATTCATGGAAAGCGCTCTGCAACGCGTAAGATTGAGTAGGAATAAACTTAGGCATAAGCCTTAAAGGAATCAAATCGCACGATGAGGAATCAAGAAGGGAAGTACTCCTAACAGCCTTGTAGCCTCTCGAAGATAAGTACAGATGTCTCGGTACCAATCCGCAAGACTCTACTAGACTTGCTCATGACTCGTGAGACCTAAGGGAACCTAGAACTCTAATACCATGTTGTCACGACCCAAAATCTATAAGGTCGTGATGGCGTCGGACATCATTATCAGGCAAGCCAATCATTAATTAATTGAAATAATTTCCTGTTTTAACATTTATGAAAAATCATTGCCTTTCACTTTATTACATATTAACTAAATAAAATTTGTTAAGTAATTACGCTAGTTTAAATATTACAGTTTAGCAAATATATCCCAAACACATCCCCAGAACCCGGTGTCACAAGTGCTTGAGCAATTTCTAAGAATTTATACAATCATTACAAAGCTTGTCCGAGATACAAATTGGGCAATGGAGTTTTAAACAAAATGAATATAATACGAGGGAGACTCTGTCAGCTGCGGATCGCCTCCGGATTATGCAGCTCGCCTAAGTCTCCAAACCAGCCACATCGCTGTGAAAGTATCTGTGCAATAAAAATGCACAGCAAGTGTAGCACGAGTACGAAAACAACGTGTACTCAATAAGTATCCCGCCTAACCTCAAAGAGGTAGTAACGAGAGGTCGAATTAAACACTTATTAGAAGTCAATTTAGTATCAAGTAAGACACTAAGCATGGATGTCATAGGCAGTTTATTAAAATCAGGAGTAAATGATACCAACTCCTTCCACATTTAACACTTTAAATCTTTATCATTTCAGTTGAAAATTTAAAACATAATCTAGGATAAGAAACATCAAACTTATTTCACATTTTCACATCAATTCTTCTTCTTCTTAACTGGCCATTTAAAAACTTCCTTAGCTGATAAACATGTATAAATCACAGGAAATACGCAGCATTTATCATGCACAAACAAAGTGCCGAGGGTCGAACGGCGCGGACCAACAATAAAAAATTTTGCATTGCCGAGGGTCGAACGGCCCGAACTGTAGATGCATCTATTTGCCTCGCTCGCGAATCGATCATGCGACGCGGTTATATATAAATAAAGGGTTATCCTGCTCGCGAATCATACATGCGACTCAGGCACCCATAGATACACATAAATACAGGGTTATCCTGCTCGCGAATCATACATGCGACTCAGGCACCCATACACATACATATAGAGTTATCCTGCTCGCGAATCATACATGCGACTCAGGCACCCATAGATACACATATTCACACAATAAGTCCACATTTTTATCAAGAGAGCAGTTACTCAGGAAAAGCGGTAAAATTCTTCTTAAAGGAACACGAAAAATAGCATTTAAATCTTTGTTTTGAAACTCATTTTCCATGTTTCATAATATCCAATATTATAACCTTATCACGAACACAATTATCCACGAAGGAATCAATCCTCTTTATAAATGATTAAAAAAGGTACACTCTAGCCTCCTTAGGAAATAAATTACCAATTCAACAGCATTATCAGTCTAATATTATTGGCATGATCACAAGTACGACACGTAAGGCATGCTAGTGGGTCCTAGACTACCCGGACATGGCATAATAGTAACTACGCACGGACTCCCGTCAGCTCGTGCGTACGTAGCCCCCCGCAAATGATAGCATGTATTCATTTAGTTCACCTATGGGGACAATTCCCCCTCATAAGGTTAGAAAGGAGACTTACCTCGCTCTGAAGTCTCATAACTAGCTTCGAAGCCCTTCCGACGACTCCAATGGATGCACAACGCCCCAAAACTACCAAATGACGGACAAAGCAATGAAAATTCATTCTAATACTCGTAAAAAATTCAAATTATATACTTTCCCAACTCCGCTCCGTGAATTGACCAAAACGCCCTCGGGCCCACGTGCCCGGAAATCCGATATTTCTCGAAGATGTACTCTACCCATAGCTTTACTAGTTCAAATATATGATTTGCTCTAAATTCCATGCTCAAATTCGTGGCTAAAAATCCAAATTACCATTTCTAGGTTTTCTTCAATATTTTCCAAATTTTTCCACTATTTTTATGTATAATTCCATGCAATAACCTTGTATTTAACTTAGAAACATGAAGGAATTACTTACCTTGTGATCCTTGACGAAAACCCACTCTTGAAGCTCCTCAAAATCGTCCAAACCAGCCTAGGCCATTTTTCGCACCTGCGATTCCGCAGGTGCGACCAAACCTCCGCACATGCGACTTTTCCTCAGCTCAAGCCAACTTCGCACCTGCGCCCCATAGCCCGCATCTGCGACTTCGTAGGTGCGGAAATATCATCGCACCTGCGCTCCCAGCCAGACCACCACTTCTTCGCACCTGCGGCGCCATAGCCGAACCTGCGGCCAAAACCTCGCAGGTGCGGTCACACCAGATGACAGCAATTTTAGCTCCTCTTCTAACTTCAAATATTGATCAGTTAACCACCCGGAATCCACCCGAGGCCCCCTGGTACCCCGTCCAATTATACCAACTTGTTCCAAAACATAATGCTTACTTTATCGAGGCCTCAAATCACATCAAACAACATCAAAACCACGAATCTCACCCAAATTCCAACTTTATGAACTTAGAAATTTCCAACTTCTACATCCGATGCCGAAACCTATCAAATCAGGTCCGATTGACCCCAAATTTTGTACACAAGTCATATTTGACATTACGGACCTGCTCCAACTTCTGGAATCACACTCCGACCCCGATATCAAAATTTCCACTTCTGGTCGAATTTCTTCAAAACTTTCAAATTTCTATCTTTAGCCAAATGACTTCAAAATGACCTCCAGACATCCGAATTCACTTCCGATCACGCTCCCAACCCCAGAATCACCATACGAAGTTATTCCCAGACTCGGAATCCCAAACGGACATCAATATCACTGAAATGAGCTTCAAGCCAAACTTAGGAAATTCCTTCAAAAATGTTGACTTCCACAATATACGCTTAAATGCTCCCGGGTTATCCAAAACCCGATACGGACATACGCCCAAGTCCGAAATCATCATACGAACCTGCAGGAACCTTCAAATCCTTATTCTGAGGTCGTTTACTCAAAATTCCAATCTTAGTCCATTTCTCCAACTTAAGGCTTCTGAAATGAGAATTTTCTTTCCAAATCAACTCTAAACTTCCCGAAATTCACTTCCGACCACATCTACAAGTCATAATACCTGAAATGGAGCTGCTCATGACCCCAAACTGTTGAACAACGTGCTAGATCTCAAAACAACTGGGTGGGTCATTACACAACCAGAATGCAACAGAAACAACACACATTGCCATAACATGCGCAAAAGCAACAAAAGACAAAATGCAAGGTGCGGCGAGCAAATCAATACAAAGACTTGAATCACAAGAATGGTAAAACTCACTCATAAGAAGTAGTCACTGAAGGGAAATATCAAGCACAAGTGAAACGATATAATGAGGGGAAAGCAAAACCAATATAGCAACGATTCACAATATTCAAGTCATCAATAAGAAACCAATCATCCCGGCAAGGGAAAACAGCTATAACCAATCTTGCCTAAACAATCAACTAAACCTAAGTAGCACTTAAGGAAAAAATCATATAAATCACAATGTACGACTCACTGGCATGCTTGATACCAACGTATAGATAATCCAATCACTGCTAAACAATTATAGGGTGAGACTATGCTAATTCTAGTCAAATAGGCCAATTTATGAAGGAAGATATAGCATGACTTTGGAAAAGATAAAGTCTTCAGATAAGTCAAATTACGATCAAATAAGCAACAAGAAAAACTAAGCAAGAAATTTCTAATTTAAGCGGAAAGAGATGAACTAGCAATCGGAACTCAGATATAACAAATACAACTTCATACACAGCTAGGGGTGTGCATTCGATTTATCGATTCGATTTTGACTCTTATCGATAATTACTTATCGATTATCGATTTGTACATATGTTTATCGTTATCGTTTCAATAAGGTTTCGATTTTTTCGATTTTAATTCATTGATTTTTAGGTCTTATCGATTCGGTTATCGATTACACCAATAAGAAAATTTGCGGGATTCCACGGAAATTATATCGTTATAAACCCGCCTAACTAATATGGACAAAAAGAAGCTAGTAAGACGAACACCATTGAGTTATTGGTCCATTTCTTATGGCTTGAAATATTGTCGGTGAGTTATCGGTCGCAGGGAAAACCATACAATCTATATATACAAGAACTTCAGTTTGAGCATCTTCAACTGTAATAAAACCAATTCTGGCTCCACAAGGAATTTTGTCAACCTGTACACAGAACATTTAACTAGTAAGTCATCTTGAAGAACATTAAAATGAATCGTTTGAGTTTTTAGTCTGAAATTGTATGCATTTTCCATAAGAAAGACTTTGTTGAATTAAGATCCTTTCTGGTTTGTATCATTAAAAGTATTAGTCTAAAATTAGGAGATTTAGGGACTTAGGGTAAAGGAAAGGGTATTATAGAATAAGGGTATATTTGTCTTTTTAGTATATCTTATCGATTTATCGATAAACCGGTAACCGAAGAGGAAAAAATCGAAATCGAAATCGATAACTCGATAAGGAAAATTTCGAAACCGATAAACCAATAACAAATAATCAATTCAATTTATCGATAAACTAATTCGAATTCACACCCCTATACACAGCAGATATAAGGACCTAAGAATCCTAAAAGGGCAACCTAGTTGCAAATAAGCCCGAGTACGCACTCGTCACCTCGCGTACGCGGGCTAAAATCAACATAGAAGATTCAAATTCTAAGGGATAGTTCCCCCCACACAAGGTTAGGCAAGATACTTACCTCAACCGCTCGGACCAAACTTGAAATCACGTTCTTACCACGGGTATCCGACTCTGAATTGCCTAAATCTATTCAATTCGATTACATAATGTAAATATGACTTTAAGGAATCAAAATAGCTAATAAGTTCAAAGCTAATACGCGAAATTAGAAAAATTGCCCAAAAAGTCCCCCAGGCCCACGTCTCAGAAACGAGTGAAAGTTACAAATTTAGAACACCCCTTCACTCACGAACTCACTCGAACAAGAATCTTCGAAAACCGACGTCAAAAATCTTATTAAATTCTCGGATTTCTAATTGGGGAAACTTCTTCCCATTTTCATGATTTTTCACCTAAATTCCTTGATTGCATGGAAGAAATTGCTATATATTAATAATATACAAAGGAAATAAGGTTAGGAATTGTTACCTATAAAGCCTTTCCTCAAAACCCACTCCAAATCGCCTACACCCGAGCTCCAAATTATATATGAAATTCCAAGCCCTCGAAATGGATATAAACTGCCCAGTGATTTCCGCACCTGTGCCCATTGGACCGCACCTGCAAAAAAACCATCGCAGGTGCGAAAACTCACTAAAAGGATTGGGGCCGCACCTGCGGTCATTGGGCCGCATCTCCGGCTCTGCACCTGCGGAAACCCATCTGCACCTGCGAGAATTGGTTGACCTTGACCAACCCACACCTGCGAGCCCCTCTTTCGCACCTGCGTGTTTGCACCTGCAAAAAATCCATCACAGGTGCGAGACACCAGAACCAGCAATGCTTCAGTTGCTTCTAAGTTCCAAAAATCACCCGTTGAGCATCCGAAATATCCCGAGGCCCCCGGGACCTCGGCCAAACTTACCAACCAGTACTAATACCTTGTCCAAACTTAGTCGAGCCTCCAAAACACATCACATAACCTCACAATCACCAAATATACATGGATTCAAGCCTAAGGACTTATGAAATTTTCAAAATCCACAATCGGTGCCGAAAAACGTCAAAACTAGTCCAATTGACCTCAAATTTTACACAAATGACACAACGGACCTACAGCCACTCTCGAAATTCCATTCTGAGCCCGATATCAAGATTTCACCTATCGGCCGAAATCGCCGAAAATCTAACTTCCGCCGAATCACTTCAAATTACTCTACAGACCTCCAAAACCAATTTCGGACGCGCGCCTAAGTCCAAAATCATCATACGTAGCTGTTGGCATTAACCAAAAATCATTCTGAGGCCGTTTACACAAAGTCAAACCTCTGGTCAACTTCCATCACTTAAGCTTCAAAAATTGAATTTTTCCTCCCAATTCGACTCCGGATTATCCGGTAACTGAATCCAACCACGCACGTAGGTCTATATACACAAAATGAAGCTGTTCAAGACCTTATTCCACCGAACAGAGCTTAATTTCTCAAAATGACCGATCGGGTCGTTACACATTGGCATCTACGCAGTCTTGGGCAAGGTTTCTCGGTTTTGAGGCAAAAGTTGTGATGAATTTTTGAGAGTCGGACGGTTTACACATATCAGGCCTCTAGTCCAAAAGCCATGTCATGTTCATTGAATTCCGCATGTATTCTAGATAAGTCCTTCTTTCCTTTCCCCGATAGGGATAGCAAGACTGATTTACAGGGCTCTCGTTTGGTACAAGCTAATATGTAAAAACGGCACCCAGCCTTGGCAGGGGCGTCAAGTCAACCCCGACAGGACATGGCAAACGATGCTTCAAAATCAAAAAATCTTGGAAAGAGGAAATCAAGTTGAAGTTCCTACAAAGGAAAAATGAAGTTGAAAAGGTTAAGTCCCAAGTGGCTAACAGTCTTGGCAAAGTTTGAAGAGTCAAAGGTTCCCCAATGCTCTGAAGTGAAAAATTGAAAGAAAGAAATTAGATTGAGATACCCACGAAGGCAAAACAAAGTTGAAAAAGGTTAAGTCCAACGTGACCAATTGTCATGGCAAGGTTTGGAAAAGCCAATGGTTCTCCAGGACCAGAAATGAAATAGTTTTTCAGGAAACAACCAGTTGAAAGTATCATCAAAGAAGTCGGGCCGAGATCAAGTGACTGAAACAATCAAGGCCACAAAACCAACCACTGTTCCAAACCGACGATCATTCTTTGTTTGAAAAATAGGAAAACAGGTTCAAGCCAAAGCAACGTTGCAAGAAGCAGGTGCAACCAAAAGAAACTTCACGGAGACTAAAATAGCTCTGCGTCAACAACAACTCCAAACGGAGAAGTCTTCTCCAAAGTATTTCAAGCATTTTACTCATTCTCTTAATAAAAAGAAAAGAAAAAAGTTCAAAATCATGGTAGTATAGGCTCTCCACTCCCTAGTCTCTTTCCCAACATAGGGTCTCCACTCCCTAGTTGATTTTATTTTAGACATAAGGTCTCCACTCCCTAATCATTTTTCTAACATAGGGTCTCCACTCCCTAGTTGATTTTATTTTAGACATAGAGTCTCCACTCCCTAGTCGCTTTTCCAACATAGGGTCTCCACTCCCTAGTTGATTTTACTTTAGGCATAGGGTTTCCACTCCGTAGTCTCCTTTTCCAACATAGGGTCTCCACTCCCTAATTGATTTTATTTTAGATATAGGGTCTCCACTCCCTAGTCTGTTTTCCCACATAGGGTCTCCACTCCCTAACTGATTTTATTTTAGACATAGGGTCTACACTCCCTAGTCTATTTTCCAACATAGGGTCTCCACCCCCTATTTGATGTTATTTTAGACATAGGTTCTCCACTCCCTAGTCTCTTTTCCAACATAAGGTCTCCACTCCCTAGTTGAAGTTATTTTAAACATATGGTCTCTACTCCCTAGTCTCTTTTCCAACATAGGGTCTCCATTCCCTAGTTGATTTTATTTCAGACATAAGGTCTCCACTCCCTAGTCTCCTTTTTTTCCAACATAGGGTCTCCACTCCCTAGTTGATTTTGTTTGACATAGGGTCTCCACTCTCTAGTCTCCTTTCCCAATATAGTGTCTCCACTCCCTAGTCTCCTATTCCAACATAGAGTCTCCACTCCCTAGTTGATTTTATTTTAGACATAGGGTCTCCTCTCCCTAGTTGATTTTATTTTAGACATGGGGTCTCCACTCCCTAGTCGCTTTTCCAACATATGGTCTCCACTCCCTAGTTGATTTTATTTTAGACATAGGGTCTTCACTCCCTAGTCGCTTTTCCAACATACCAAAAACTTGTTGCTCCCAAACGCACACGCAAGTACATGGTCTACAAGTAATATAGGATTGTAAGTCCAGATATCGTACCCACATGGACTTGTGATTAACTATCAACTAAATTAAACTAAGACAATTAATCTATTCAAGTGATTCCTAAAGTATGAATATTTAACTACAATTAATCTAGAGTAACAAATTAAGAGATTAAAGAAACAAGTTGGCGAATCTTTAGAGACGAATTCAATGAGAGACAATATTCTAGAGCTATGAGTTAGCTAACAGTTTCGTTGAGTCTTCCACTTAAATCGTCAAATTAATTTATCTGGTTTATTAGTTGAAGGGGTTAATATTACTCGTAGCCTTCTCCCGAAGTACTACTCGTCTATTCGGGCTAATATAACGCCTATATTCCTATGGAATTAGAATTAACAAGAATGCATTAGTAATTCATGTATAGTAACCAAGCAAGGCGATTAGGTTTTTCCCTATCCTAACCGCAAATCTGAAACCCCCTCAGAGTTAAGATCTTGCTCTACTCAATCTTATATGCAATCTAGAATTCCTATCTCGAGTTCAATCCTAAATTCGTAGATAGTATTCAATTGGTGATCAAGTAATCAAATAATTAAGTGCAAGGTTGAATAAATAAACGAATATGATAAATTAATAAGAACTATCCAAGCTTCGAACTACAACGTTCATACAGCACTCAAAACTCTAGAAATAATAAACTATGAGATTAAAAGAAAAAAAGAGAAGAAAAACTAGTTGGAAGCCTCTCCCAAGCGTGATGTTCTTGCCTCCGGTCGCAAAAAATTCCCTTAAAAGTGGCGTTTTTGGATCTATTTATTTGTGTAGGAAAAGACCTAAACGTGTAGGTCAAGTCCCAGTCAAACTAGGAGTCGAAATAAAGCTTCAAAACTCGGAATGGACCTGGCATTTGGCTGGCCTCGCCAGGCTAAAGCCTGGTTCAGCCTGGCCTTTGGCTAGCCTCGCCAGGCTAAAGTCTGGTTGAGCTGGCTTTTGCCTGGCCTCTCCTTTTCACTATTCTCGCGCACACTTTCAACATTTAAGTATCCCTTTTGTTCTACTTTCATCTCCAATTTACCTACACATAAAATAGACTCCATTACGCGCAAATAAAGTGTAATTTATCATTAAAGCATGTAAAATGCAAGGAAAATAATGTACGAAACTATGGAATTATAGCCCCACATCAATCCCCACACTTAAACATTGTTCGTCCTCGAGCAATCAAACTACACTTATAGACACAACATATTAAGTGATTCCCTTAATTCATTATACCAAGAATCTTTAAAATAGACTACGCACAAGGGTGTAACATCTTCACCTCAAGATTTGACTCACAAGTACCATGCATTATTACACAATTCACTCATTTACTCTAACATAGAGATTAATGACATTACTTTTCCTTCATGAATCAAGTGCCCTCACACAATAAAAGAGAGTATTCCAACACACAATAAAATTTAAGAACAATTAGGAACTTAAGATAGAAAGAATTCACTCATTATCAAAAATAATATTCATATGCTACAAAAGATGCACCATAGGCTTGCCCATAGTGTACTACTCTACTAATTGAGCTCATTCAGTCTAGGATCAAGTAGGACTTTTATTGGTTGTAATGTAGGCTACGGGTCGGGTAGGATACATTTGGATATAAGAGTGTCTACACCTCCCTAAGCACTTTAATACATATACTTTAACATTCAAACACTATACTTATGTCAAACCAAAACTCCACCTTCACATCAATGTACATTAACTCTATATTTCTTTAAGAACAATTACATCAAGAATCACCACTATCATGGAATACTTTTCACATCAATACAACTATTTTCTTTTTCTTTTTCAATTCAAGTGGCTCTTACTTTTTCAAAACAGTGCACCTTTCTCCTTATTTCATTAATTCCACTCAAAAGCCAAACCAACCACCCCCACACTTTAACTTTTACAAAGTTCATAACAATTCAAGTGCTCATGATAGGTGAAAAGGTTCAAATAAATAGTTAATTCAAACAAATAGGTAAGGCTTGTAATGTGGTTGCCAAAGAAACAAGATTACAGGCTCAACAGGGTTAACTACGATACATAACAATTAGGCGAGTAAAATATATATATTTGGCTCAACAAAGAAACGCTTATACCACTTCCAAGATTGAAAAAAACTACTATTTCAAGTTCTAGACATCAAATGCAATGCACAGAATAACATACAAACCTCCGCACACATGGCACATAACTCACTCAGGATTGGACTCATCAAGACACTCTAGTCAAAGCAGTTAAGCAAATTTAAGGTACTTATACAAGAGTCAAAAACTGAACCTAAGCGTCACAACCAAATTACTCACTATTCTTAAGACATAACAAAGTCAAGAGATATTGCTTCAATTAAATTCACATCACAATGGATCCTTTCCTAAAAAAATAAAACTACCTACACCTGGTTTAAACAAAACCCTTGGAAAAGAACCGCGGCACAAAGAAAAACCAAGGGGGAATTACTACACTACCTATAAAGAAAATCTTTTTTCCTTTTTATTTAGACTTAAATCCCTCAAGAAAACTGTCAAGGAGACCATCATCGGGAAGAGTCCAATTTTTCTACCCTTTTTTTAACAACTAAAATACTACACAACTATGAAAACAAAAATAAGAAGTTAACATTTTTTCTACATCCTACTAATTATCTAGAGTATTCTTCCACCTCACACTTAAAAGAGTGCAGTGTCCCCCAATGCACAAATAAAGCAAAATAATAACAAGGGTGGACAAGAAACTCCCTGAAAAGCCAAAGGCCGAAGCAATAACGGCTCACGGGTACTCAGACTTCCCCCATGCATGGTCCTTTGTGTGGCACCCCACACTTAGTTCTCACGATCTAACTCGCTTTTGCACTCTTCCAATGGCTTTGCTTCCTATTATTATAATCCTACAAAACAAAAACAAATACTACAACAATAATAAGAAAATAAATAAATAAATAAATAAAAGGAAATAGTCAATATGGGTTGCCTCCCAACAAGCACCTGATTTAACGTCGTGGCACGACTTACACTACTTCATCACTTTTCCTTCCACTTTGAGGACATAAATTGTGCCCCCAATTTTGCATCAATTTTTCTATCACATTCCTGGGGCGGTGGTGTAAAAATAAAGGAACCAGACAATAGGTATCGCATCTTGCACTTCTTGGCCTTTAAGTGAGGGGTGTCATTCTGTCTCCTTGGTATGGCAAATTTCAAGATATAATCACTTTGTTCCTCATCTATTGACTCCTCCATTTGCTTAAATGGATCAATTTCCATGTCACCAACCAAACACAATGTTGAAAAGTGTTTAGAATAATGTTCAATACGCTCGAACTCCAAAATTGCATTATTCTTGACATTCTCAATTTTGCACTCTTCATCAACCTCGGCATCATTAATAATATTTTGGTCGAATAGTTGGAATTCCTCTTTCTGCTCCACAAGCTGGCCAGTATCCACAAAAATTGGTTCTAGGGCATCAGACGCCTCAACCTTTTTATTCAATTGAGCCTGCAGGTCATGGATATCTGAGCCAAATTGGTCTATCTCTTGCATGAGCTCAGTTCTTCCTTCTGTCAGTTGTTCTGTCATAATTGAAACACCGTCACATAGAAACTCATGAGATTTTCTTTGTTGAGCTTGTTCCTCTAGCCAAGATTGGCTCACTATATCTGCTTCTTCAAAATTATCTTCTTGTGGGAACTTGCTCTTTTCGTCGAGTTGAGGTTCTTCTTGGAAATTTTCCATTAATTCGTCCACTCTAGTCTGGAGTCTTTTGATCACTAAGGCGTCAAGAACCTGTTGATCAGCCACTTTCCTCATCATGTCCATAATACGCGCAACCCGTTCCATATCCTCCACTTCCTTGCTCCTATCAAACTCATAAACATTATTAGAAACATTATAATAAGAGCTCTGAGGATAACAAGAACTAGGACAACCATCCCAGCGGCCACCTTGACAATCACACACATTACAAAAATTCCACACATAATATTGAGATGCAGAATTTTGCCATAAGTGTGGTCCTCCACAATATGGACAAGGATCACCATAATAAGAATAACCAATATTAGACAAATTATCATTATAATCAACAAAGATAATAAAATATTAAACTAAGATAAAAATAAAAATAAAAAACTTGAATAGACAAAAAGTAAAAAGCTAATCTAGTAGACTAGTTAATTTCTAAGTCCCCGGCAATGGCGCCAAAAACTTGTTGCTCCCAAACGCATACGCAAGTATACGTGGTCGACAAGTAATATAGGATTGTAAGTCCAGATATTGTACCCACAGGGACTTGTGATTAACTATCAACTAAATTAAACTAAGACAATTAATCTATTCAAGCGATTCCTAAAGTATGAATATTTAACTACAATTAATCTAGAGTAACAAATTAAGATATTAAAGAAACAAGTTGGCGAATCTTTAGAGACGAATTCAATGAGCGACAATATTCTAGATCTATGATTTAGCTAACAATCCCGTTGAGTCTTCCACTTAAATCGTCTAATTAATTTATATGGTTTATTGGTTGAGGGGGTTAATATTACTCGTAGTCTTCTCCTGAAGTACTACTTGTCTATTCAAGCTAATCTAACGCCTATATTCCTATGGAATAAGAATTAACAATAAAGCATTAATAATTCCTATATAGTAACCAAGCAAGGCGATTAGGTATATTCTTATCCTAATCGCAAATCTGCCCCCCCCCCCCC